>CAIGQW010053747.1:455496-471473 GCA_903798125.1 Danio choprae
ATATATATATGCGCACAGAAATTTGTTTAAATTTGTTTTATTGAAGGGGTTAAAGGGGCAGGTTTGTATATACTTAAAGTATTTTTCCTCTGAAAAGTCAGAGGTCTCAGTATTTCTACTAAATGGATTCAGAATAAAAATGCTCAGAGGATATCAGCACCCCCTAGTGAGAGTCTTCATACTCCAGACATAAAAATATATAACATATAATATTAGTAATAATTGTACATATTTAAAGACTTGACAATCATCAGCATAATTTCCATTCGTTGCTTTTTATATGGCAAGTATATAGGCATCAGCTGTGAGGCAGAGCTGGTTTTAAAGATGAAAACAAGCACACCCATTTCTGGCTGTTAATTTTATGACCATACTTTTATATGTTGTTTTATGTGCTGCTAAAATAATTCTAAAAAATTGTGCACATGAAGTGGTACTGCAGAAGAGACTGCAGTGGGATTTGGAGACCTGCGCAACCATTAGTCATGTTTGCAGATTCTCAAAGACCACACGCAACATGTAACTCCGAGCCAACAGTTTATTCTTCAAAACACTCCCATCATTTCTGCAGCAGCTGGAAAGACAGCATGCTTATGAGCAAAATAATAAGATTATATGGCTTATGTGTGTGTGTGGATATATGCAGGAGTTACAGCTGTCTGCACAGAGCTTGCAGGAGGAGAGAGAGGAAGTGAAAAGGAGAATGGAGGAGAGCACGGCTCGACTCTTGCAGTTGGAGGAAGATTTGATTGGAGTCACACAGAAAGGCCTGCAGAAGGAGACTGAACTAGACTGGTGCGTTTTATTTCTACTACAGTATCAAGTAGCCACAATCTTAAAATCAAAGGAAACTGTAGCAGACAATTTGAATATTGCCATATTAAGGTTACCAGGATGCCAAAAACAACCATTTCAGTTAAATTTTGTCATTGCCACAATTAAAGCCGTCAAATTTTTTAAGAAATATTAATAAGGTAGAACGGATTAAATCAAAACAAATGGCATGTGGACTTCATGTTTTCCAAGAACTACGGGTACTAGTCATACTTTAAAGCTACTGTGCAGCACTTTTGGCAGATCACTTTATACAAACCATGTGCCATATTTTGTGGAAAAAAAGAACAGACATAAGTCACATTTTTACACACACACGCTTGTATACATGGCTTACAGGGATGCTCCATAGCTGTAATGTATTTTATATTGTAAAAACTGCTTATTATATGGCCCTACCCCTAAACTCAACCCTCACAGGAAACATGTGGCAAATTTTCAATGTCAAAAGATCTCATTAAGTGTTTTCAATTACAGGGACATAAAGTGCGTCCCTTTAAACCATCTTAATAGAGTACAACTAAGTTATACCCATGTCATTATAAAACTTTGTGTCCCTGTACACACACACATACTTTTGTTTTTTGTTTTTTACAACCAAACACTTATGTTGATGAGTTGTGAACAGCATTACTAAAACTTGACATTTAAATTGAAACAAAAACAACAAAAAACTGATAATAAAAAAAACTAAAATAGTTAGTCAGTGTTACTAAAATAAAAATACACTTTAGTTTAATTATTTATATTGAACCGTATTAAAGGAATATTACACCCAAAAATAAACATTTTGAGTTTAAATGTCTAAATTAACTGGACATTTTTTCATCTCTTTGAGAAGAGAAAATGGAATAAAGATTAAGTTTAAAACAAAATGTATAGCACAAAGCTACACGCGTTTATTCAAAGCAGAGCTAAAAATAGTGGTATGTGGAAAATTTACTATACAAATACTAATATGCCTTTCTCGATCGTGCAAATTTGAGATCTTTGATGAAAGAAATGTTTCCTTAAGGCATCCAAGATCTTTTTGCTATTTGTCAGATTGATTGATTGATTGATTGTGGCTCTGATTTGACAGCCTGAAGGATCGAGTGAAGAAGTTAAACCTGGAGAAAGAGGCTCTTGAGTGTCAGCTGAAGAATGAGAAAGATGAGAAGGAGCTCTATAAGGTAATGCCACTCGCTTGCTACGTAACCCTGTTAGGTTCCCAAGAGCAGCAGTGTTAAAGAAAATTTGAGTTATTAGTTTTTCATTACTGTACTTGAGCATTATCTTGTGAAATTTATTCTTTACTCTATTAAATATAAATACTTTTATGTTACATTTCCAAATAATAAAATACAGCTTTTTGTTTCTTTTCTAGTTCAATTAGACTTTCAGAGTTATTGTCTTGGTCATCATGAGGAATATTATAAGAGGAACATGCCAAAATATTTATTTTTCAATGTGAAATCCTCAATCGGTGTTGTTAAAAATGAATCAGTTTCCATAGCACAGATTCATTCATTTAAAAAAAAAAATCATACATTTTCTTTTTTTTCTTCTTCTTCTTCTTCTTCTTCTTCTTTTTCTTGAAGCAAAATATGATATTACAAGTTTTTGGTTGGGTTTATACATGATTAACATTTGATGTTTAGACTCACAAGTGATTAAACCTGTGCAAAAAAATTGTTATGAAAATTAATATTTAAATTCAACCGCATATGGAAACATATTTATCCTTACTTGAGTTACATTTGGTTTAATTTTTAACTTTTAACTAATAAAACAATCACATACTTGTACTCAATATATATTTATATTGGTTTTAAATTACATTATTTAGTATTTCTAATTTACTTTATTTACCTAAAAGCAACAAACAGTTCTGAGCATTTTTTTTTTTTTTTTTTTTTTTTTGTGAAAAGGCTTGCTTATGCATTTATACATGGAGAAGTGTAATACAGACCCTCATTCTTCTCCTAATTACTCTGACTCGCACTTTGTAATTCTCACTCTCCATCACTCACTTTGTCTCAGCGTCTATCCCTACTTTCTTGTGGCGGGGCACAGGAACTGGGCGTTAACGCTGGGTTGAAGCCTCGGAAACACAGCCGACCCTCACTTCACAGCAGATGCCTGAGGCACAGAAAGAGAAGGCAGAGCCGCTGCACTCTTACTGCTGCATTATAATTAGGTTTAGCTCACATACTTCCTCACCAAGCGGAAATACACCTCATTGTAGAGATAATTGGGGGCTCGTCCGGGATCTGGACTGGCTTTGGTGCACTGCTAGTTTTATGTGCCATGTGCCCAGATATTGCACAGCAGATGTGCAAAGAGAAAGTCAGCGAGTTTACTTGAGTCTAGTATCTCTGTTGTGTGTGTGTTTTGGCACAGATTCACTTGAAGAACCGGGAGCTTGAGAACACTAAACTGAGTGCCGAGCTGCAGATGCTGAAGTCTGTAGATGTGAATAAGGAGAACACCATTGCTCAGCTGAAGGATGAGCTCACAAGGGTCAAATCCTGCCTGGCAGAGAAGGAAAAACAGCACCGCCAGCTATTGGCCAATAGTTCACCCTCGGTACACACAACAGTGCTTCTGATTAACCTATATTGCTGCAGGAATGAATCCTTTTTTGTCAATGGTTGTGTATTTTGTTAAATAAGCTCCCTGAAACAAGAAACATATGACAAAAATGTTTGAGTAATACTCTGCTCATCATTTTTTTAAGCTTTAACTTCTTAAAAGGCAATTAAACGTCAACAGATCAAATGGGAAAACTCTTCCCACTTGTCTGCTTTTAATGCTATATTGTGTTCATACTCAAACTATTGGAAACTATTATAACTAAAACTTTCTAAACATATTATTTATGATTTTAGAGGAGGATTAAAACATTGCTAATAATATTATTACTTTGAGAAGTACATTTTAATATACGTTAGTAATATGCCTATATTTCTCCCACCATTTCAAGTTAAACTGAAACTTTGAACAAAATACAAAAATGGCAAAGTTATTAAAATACCAAACAACATAATCACAGTTCATAATATTTAAACACACACACAATAATGCACAAAACTGAAGCTTTTACGCAAAATGATCTCCAAAATAACTCCAAATCAAAATAATGTTTTCTTTGGTTATGTTTTTTGTATTCTGTGGTTTCTGACATTTTCTGCTCATCATTTGTGTATGCTTGCACAGTTTTTGCCTTTGCTCTTGATTCCACGTTCTGCACTTGTGCTCATTTTGCATGAAAATTTGCAAAAAAAAAGATCAGACAGTACAAAAAAGGAGATAAATATAATAAAACAATATGTCCATATGATCATTTGATTAGTTTGTTTGATTTATTAGTATGCCAAATTACGTGAGATTCTATGTTATACAGTGCGTTTTATTTTTATGACTGGATTCTGTTATTTCACCTGTGTTTTGCATCGTGGGAATCAATGGGATCTACCATTGCATCCATGTTGCAGTTTTTTATAACTTGATTTAATTTGTGCTTGTAGCTTTAGCTGCTTACAGAGCTTATTATTTGCACTAATTTAAAAGCCATTTCCAATTTCTGTTGACTTTTTGTCAAGAGGACTTGGGTTACTTTGTTAAAAAATTATGGTCAGAGCTGTGGATGAGTGGTTAACCCGTTGGCCCATTGTGCTTTTGTAGACATGAGTTCAAATATGGGTTACACCAGTTTGTGAATGTACAAATCAACAAATGCAACAAGAAGGACAACATTCAGTAAACACATCAGTTTATTGTATTTGTTGGCTGTTAGCTTTATTAGCAGTTGCTATTTGTATTTAGGAAATGTTCATATACTCCTGTATTTTTGTATTCACCTCACTATTCGTTTTGTTTTTTCCAGGGGGAAAGCAAGGCTCTTAGGGAGCAGCTCAGGCAAAAAGAGGAGCAGTTGCAGGCAACCCAGCAGCAGGCAAACATGCTAAAAGCAGAACTGCGTGACTCTTCTAATGCCCGTGACAGAAGCATGGCAGACCTGTACCGTATCCGGGTGGAGGCAGAGACACTGAAGAAGGGACAGGCGGATGCCCGGGCTGAGTGCAACCGTTTGGAACAGCAGTTGGAGGACATGAAAAGCTCAACCCAGCAGGAGATGGTAAAGAGATGCCCACCTGTATGACATAGCAAAACTGACCACATCACGATTACGCTTTATTTAGACACCTGAATACAGTTTGGGATTGCTACAGGAGTAATTCTGTCATCATTTACTCAGTCTTCATTTGTTTTAATACATCTAAACGCATAAGAAGATAAAGTTGGTAATTGTACAGTTGATGGTTACAATTTACTTTAAAATACTATTGAAGTCAATGGTGACCATCATCCTGAAGTAGACGTTAGTGGTGACCAATCATTCTAGAAGTGAACTACTCTTTTAAAAAGTTCTGGAATAAACCCAGTCTATAACCCAGATTGCATTGTTTGCCACTTATTAGTGTGTAACAATATTTGTTTGAAAATGTTTATGTGGTTATAGTAATAACATTAATTTATGCATAAATACAATCCTAACTTTGACCCAGTATGAAGTTCATGTTAATAAACTCTTACATTTTTCATGGGTTAATTATACTGTAGAAATGACATCTTAAAATAATGTGTTACCAAATCTAAGGGATTGTTCTCTTTTTTTTTTATTAATACAACTTGCCTACAAACCTACAGAACCAATTATTCTGTTGTTTTCTCTGCAGTGTAAGGAGTCAGATGTATTAGCCGTTGCTGAACTGCAGAGAGAAGTTGAAGATTTAAGGCTTAGGCTGCAGATGGCTGCTGAACACTATAAAGACAAGTATAAGGAATGCCAGAAGCTCCAGAAACAAGTGGTCAAGTTTAGTGAACAGCAAGGAGTGAGTACACCCTCACTTTGCAACTGTATAGCTGTATAAACTACAGATTTATTTTTAAATAGCTGCTAGTTTGCTAATTTTTAGACCCAACAAACTATTGTGTTTTGTCTCAGGTGAAGAGAAGTCCAGGGTCTGATGCAGCAGTGGGGCCTTTATCTGCCAGTCCAGAGGCATCTGCACCTGGTACGTTCATAGAAAGCAATACAAACTATATTTTGCATGTGTTTTAAAAAATGGATGTATGGATAGGATGTTGTGCTCTTTCTGCCACTAACAGGAAGCCCAAGTACTTCAGATGCAGTTCTAGATGCCATCATTCATGGGAGGCTGAAATCATCAAGCAAGGAGCTGGACAAATATAGAAAATGCAAACAGATGCTTAACGTAAGAACTTCTCTTTTTAGTTTTTCTAAGCTTTTTTTTGGATCTGCTTGATATCTTCAAGTACTTCTTTGCAGGAGGAACGAGAGCGTTGCAGCATGATCACCGATGAGCTCACAAAGATGGAGGTGAAGCTGAGAGAGCAGATGAAAACCAATGAGAGCCTGCGAATGCAGCTGGCTGCTGAGGAGGATCGCTATAAGGTCAGCATCATCACCAGTCTAGAGTTTAAACAATTTTGTGCATTCAAAGTTATTTACACTGTAAAAAGGGTGCTCAAAAGTTGCTCTCTTGCTCAAACATGGCTCAGGTTTCAAATTATTGTGAAACGATTATTATTGCAGTCTTGCCATGGACATCATTGCTAGTAAATTTGTGTGTTAAAATGTCTGTAACCCAAGTGAACATTTTTTTCATTGATAACACTGAGTAGTTTTGATATTTTACAAGCAACATGTTCGTCATTCTCTGGCCTGAGAATGACACCAACACCAACTATTGCAGGAAAACAGATGAATTGAATTTAGCAGCTGATCAATGATGTACAGAACGAATTGGAAAGCTGTAACTTTTTATACTAAAGAATACGCTACCCTCATGAAATCTCTCAATATCTCTTAAGTGATGTGGGAAAAACAAAATATAGGCCTTTGAAAAATAAAATAAACATTTTTTAAATTAAAATGAATTAGCATTCAAATACAAGCTGTTGATTAATTGTCCTACAAGATTAAAAAAAGATGTTCTTGCATTTTTTTAAACTTGCAACTTGCAAACTTGCAAACTTTGGTGCATATTTTAGTGAAATGCATGCTTGTTGCCTGTATTTATTTTATTTTATGCAAAACAACCTACTGGGTTGTGATTAGAGTCCGCAAAATGTCACATGATCTGTCTTTTCATGTGATGAAAAAAGGAAAATAAAAAAAATGATAAAGGATATATTTTACATTACGCAGATCATTAAGAATATTTAATTGATTTCACTGCTTAAAGATGAACTCAGTATATTTATTAGGCAAAATATGTCAATTGACATGGGATTCTGTGTCATACAGTAAATTTTGTATCTATGACTGGATTCTGCTATCCCACCTTGCAGGCCCGGCTCCATGTCAGTCAGGAGCTTGGCCCACCCTGGCCCCACATGAGATAAAAAAAAAAAAATTCCTAACTGAGAAAGCAGCATAGCTACGATGTGACCGTGGCAAGCCAGGCTCATTTACAATCTTGATTAAAGTATTCCGTTTTAATAATTTTAAACCATTCAAACTGCATTAGATGAAAGAGAACCTAAGCTGGCATAGAGCGCAGATTTCTGTGCGCATCACGCGTCTCAGCGTGCATTACCAAACGCACTTGCCTTTTATATAATTTTTTGCAGTCGTAGCCTAATTCATACAATATAAAATCTTAAAGAACGCAAACAGTTCAGCAGCACGAAGTAGGATAATCGGGAGATGTGATTGGGCCCGCTTAAACATTAAATCATTTTTCTCGTGGAAAGAGTAAATGTTAAGTTCAGAATCTGTGAACAATGCACAGAAATTTACAAATCACAGGCGGTTTCAGTACTATGTGTTTTTTTATTGTGGGAATCAATGGGCTCTACTTTGAGATGTGCCGTTGCATCCATGTTGCAGTTTTTTATACCTTGATTTAATTTGCTTCTAGCTTTTGTTGCTTACAGAGCTCATTTTTGCACTGATCCATTGCCAAATTCTGTTGACTTTTTGTTAATCTGATAAAAAATAGTTATGTTCAGAGCTGTGGATTAGTGGTTAACCTATTGACCCATGGTGCTTTTGTAGATATAAATTCAAATCTGGGTTGCACCAGTTTCTGAATGTACAAATCAACAATTGCAACAAGAAGGACAACATTCAGAAAACACATCAGTATATTGTATTTGTTGGCTTTTAGTAGTTTATTAGAAGTTGCAATAAAAAAAGAAAAAGAAAGACTCAATAAAATTATATTTAGAGTTATAGAAAGTTGAATATAACCTTTTTTTCCATATGCGGTGTAAACAGGGTCTCACAGCAACCCTTCTTCCAACCCTTGCTCCTTGCTCCAGCTTTTCGGTACATAATATCTGATGTTTTTACTTTAACTTATTTGCAGCATGGTTTTTGGTCACACATCAAGACAGCATTGTTTTGGATTATAGCCAGCTTCATAATCAATTTATGCAAAATTGATCATCAATTGGATAAATCTAGTTTGATTTTAGATGACAAAAATGCTGTTTACATGAATCCCAAATTCAATGATGCATTCAACAAAGGAAAGTCATGCAAATGTATTTTTTTCAAGAAATGACTCCTATGAGGGAGAGAAATGCGATCAGAGATAAGCAGACCTTCAGATGTTCTGATAAGAGATCCAGGACGACCTTAGTACTGTCTTCTCCTCCACACTGTTTACGGCTGCTCTGAGTCAAGCTCGGTATCATTGCATTAGCACAAATACACTGACAGTGCTGGTTTATGAGCACGTCACCGAGGAGACTGACTTTTACTGCTGTTTACATGAGGCATGGAGACAGTGGAGGAAGGACAGTTGGGAGTCCTGGGATCAAGACAGGATAATGCATCTGCTGGCTGCCTCCCTACGCAGCAGGAGACTAAGCGAGGGACTCACTTGTGTTTAAGTAGTAAGGTCATCTGCAGATCAGTGCTTGTCTTCAGGCTAAGCTTACTGTCTCTGTGCGTGACTCAGTGGAGCCATGTAAAGACAGATGTAAATGAGCAGTAAAGAAGCCATGGTGTGAATGTAAAAGGTCTGTCAAGTTTTAAAGATCACCGTGCACTGCACAACAAATGAAGTTATTGTCTTCTGAAAGAAAGAATCGAGATTCTGAATCGCTGAAATGACTCGTCAGGAATTCCAGTTTCACTACTTTACCTGATCTGCATAAATCCAGTTTGCATAATGCCAGCCAACAAACAATGTCTGCTTTGATCTGCTCGCACTTTATTTGGTTGTTAAGAAACATTTATTGACAGAGACAAAACATTCATTCTAGATTCTAGATCATTCTGCCTTTCACAAAAAGTTTTGTTATAAGAACTGAGGCTGCAAAATGATTCTGTTACTTGCATTGCATGTTGTTTATGTTAAGAGAAATTCAGCCAGTGAGCCATTCTTGATTTTAAATATGTACTTATTTAAAAATCTATTCATATTGTATGCAATTGAAGAGTGATTTTTCTTTTTAATTATTATTATTATTGTTATTGTTTTGGCAATAAATCGTATAATTACTTGGCTCTGGAATACAGTACTTCATTCTGTATTAATTCTGTCAGTCAGAGAGGCAGGTAATAATAAGCACTATAACTGACTATTGTGCCTGGCTGCCAGATTATTATTTTTTTGTGGTGTAATGGAATAAGTTAGAAAAAATAACTTGGATTTATGTATTTATTTATTTCCAATTCTTCCATGCTCAGACTAAACCCATTAAGTGAATTCAAAATCAAAACCTTTTTTGTAACCATATCTTAAATGTTAACCAAATTAATATTGTTATTAATAATTAATTCAGTTAATAATATGTTTTTGTATCATTTTAAATTAAACAGTTAAGGCGTTTAATGTTATTTAAATAGTTCACTCAAATAACCATTTGCCAAACTCAAGTGTTTGTAAACTTTTATGAATTTATTTCTTCTGTTGAACACAAAACAAGATATTCTGAAGAAATTTGTGGGGGAAAAAACAACTTTTGACATCCATAGTAGTAACAAAAATACTATGGAAGCTAATGGCTGTTTTTCCCTTAACATTCTTCAGTATATCTTTCTTTGTGTTCAACAGAAGCAACAAACTCAAACAGGTTTTGAAGAAGTGGAGGATGAGTAAATAATGACAGAATTTTAGTTTTGGCTAAACTATACCTTTAAAATGCTAAACTTTATGCTATTTTAAAGGTTCTTAATTTTGTTAATTTTAATTTTAATCCATCCAAGGTCAAAATAAAGCAAGAAACTCATGAAAATTATAATATGTACATTGCAGCCTGACCACTTTTCTTACAGTTTTCATAACCATTTCCTCTGATTGGTCAGATAGCCCAGTCTGCTATGATTTGGTCTACCACACATGCATATTTTCTTCACATTTTGTATGCACATAGATATGAACAGTAATCATGGTGTCGGTTTTACAGTATCAATTCGAGCCCATGGTTATATGCAAGGTGGATTCCCTTTGCAGCACAGAAAACTGTGTTCTTCATGTTGGTCTTCCAGGTCTCGTACAATTACAATGTTTTTTTTTTATTTATTCCTTTTTATTATATTTTAACATGTACATACACATTTCCATGTGCCAGATATAACATAAACCAACAAATGAACAAACAAAACAAAAGGCTTCTCAGTATTTTGCTTCAGAATATAATATCAGCTATTTTACCAATTTTCAAGTAAAACATAAAAGGTCCCCAAACTCTATCAAAAAAATATGTATTTATTTCTTAATATACAAGTTATTTTTTTCCATTGACATGTTTGTTATGATCTCTTTCAGCCAACGGCCTATATTTGGTGCACATATACTTTTCCAATTAAGCCGTTTCGCTTACAGAATACATATATTCATAAATATATGCTCCGTCTTTTTTAACTTAATCTCCTTGGGATATAAATGAAATAAAAAAAAAAAACTAAAGGAGACATTGGTATATTAACCTCAAGAATCATTTCTTTCACACCTTTCCAGAAGTTCTGTATTTTTTTACATTCCCATATATAGTGATACAGCGTTTCTTTAAGGTCCCTGCATCTCAAGCAAGCATCTGGAATATTTTCATTATATTTATGCAATAAAATATATGGAGTTCCTGGAGTACTGTAAATCCTCATCAACCACTTATATTGTAACAGTTTCAGACGAGTGTTCATTGTTAGTGATTGAGCTTCCTCGCATGTCTTCATCCAGTCCTCTATAGAGATATCCTCCTTAAGATCTAATCTCCAAGCTTCCAATTTACAATTTGAAGATTCCTTTGATCCTGACACCAGCATCTTGTATAATGCAGAAATTAAACCTTCACTAAAACAATCTTTTGTTATTACTTTTTCCAAATTAGACAATGATGGCATATCCAGAGAATTATTTTGTGATTTGAGGATAAAATCTCTTATTTGTAAATACTTTAAGTGTTTTGCAGGAATATTGTATGTACTAACAATTTCCTCAAACGACATTAGAATATTGTTAACATAAATCTGCTATCTTTCTAATTCCCTTCTCTGCCCATATCTTGAATCCTGCATCTAACGTATCTGGTTTAAATTTTTTATCAACCCAAATTGGACTGGATACAAGATAAGGGATAGCAGGCATTTTTTCATGTCAAACCATATGGAAATCATATTTATAACTATGGGATTGGAAACATTTTTTTTAAGATCTTAAAATTCTGCTGAATATAAACACAACTTTAAAGGTAGACCAGACTTAAAGCCAATTGATTCCATCTCCACCCAAGATGGGCAGTCCTAAAATAAAAAATAAAACCTAGTAAAAAATAAAACATAAACAATTACAATGTTAATGGGTCAGTCAAAGTTGGCTGCCAATGAAGACTATTTGCACTATGTGCATTTGTTACTGTAATTTGTTACTGTAATTACTGTTTCACAATATATATAAAAGATAACTTAAGATAAAGCACAAATAGGGCATTTTAAAACTATCAAGAAAAATGTTTTTCCTATTCCATTAAAAGTATTTTGAAATACTTTTAATCAACATAAATGAGATGTTCTTAAATCAAATTGAGTTGTCAAATTTGGAATGTCGAGCAACTTGCACGATTTTCTTTTAACCATTAACTCAAGCAATAATAGGACATTTTCTGTTTCCCTTATTTTTTTTTGTAGAGTCAGGTGGCAGAGAAGGGCCGTGAGCTGAAGGAGCTGAAGGACAGCCTTTTTGCATTGACCAAAGAAAAAGAGAAACTGGAGGGGGTGCGTGCTTTCGATTTCATTTTCTCCAGGCCCGTGCCAATCTAAAAATGCAGTTGTTTTCCCTGCTTGTTGTTTTATTCTCAGAATCTGGTTTGGGTTTAACATATCTCTCTAATTGGGCCAGCAGTGCAAGTGAGTCCTTATTTTCCATTCAATTACCCTGGACCACAGAGAGGGACTCGTAGTTGAGGTACAACACAAAACTCGACGCTCGAGAAGCAAAATGACCCAATTTGAGGTTCAGACTAAATGAAATTGGCGCCTGCCGAATACTTCAATAAAAGGCAGAGCTCTGCCTCCCTTTGAACAGCCAGAAAAGTTTTAATGAAGGGCCTAATTAAACTGTTTGTGTGAGGGTGGCGAGTTTCTCTATGCCGCTGCTCACTGCGGTGAGTGATGTATTGTCTGGACTCTTAGATAGAAGGAAGGAGGTATGGAAATATTGGACCTAACTTTGAAATATCGTTGATACATTATGCCTGGTGTTGGGGCTGCACAATATTAAAAACTTTTTTACATTGTGATGTTTTGTGATACAATTTTACTGAATCATGCATATAATAGACAAAATATAGTAGACAAATTACAAGCATAGATAAATACAATAGAGCAAATAAAAAGTTAAATAAACAGTGCTTTGTGCTTTTTTGTGTGGAGTCAAACGGTATTCAGGTGCAGAAATTCTACTATTAAAATGTAAAATAGCATTGCATAGTCTTCATTGTATAAATAATTCCCCAAAAAATTGGCACAATTGGCACAATTTCTTGTGCCTGAATGCTTTTAAACTCTCTTGAAATGCTCACAGACCATAAAAACCTTTGCTCCGTTATGATTAAACTCTGCAGTGAGTTCACAAATCTATTCTGAACTGTGGCTTGTCAGCTATAATCCTGCAATGTGATTATTGCAGATGCGCACATTGTAATATCGATGCTGATTGTGCTGCCTTATATGGCATTGTGATTTCAATTATTGTTTGATGTTTTCTGTGTCCCATCAGGAGTTGCAAAAAAGTGTCAACGGGGAGGAAGAACAGAAAGATGACAATCTGGATGTCCCGTCAGTTTTCCTGCAGTACCCGATGCCGTACGCTCAAGATGACCCATCTCCTTTGCTGGTGCCCCAGCGTCCCACTGACCTGATGTTCGGGAACCCCTACTCTTCTACTGACTCCAGGGGTATTTATGCTACTGTCTATTCATTTGATTTATTTGTTCTTTTCACAAGTGGAATATAAATCTTAAACAAAAGCACATCATAAAATCATATTCACAATTGTTTGGAGATTTCCTTTTTTGCAAATAAGGCCAATAATGTCCATACAACCCTATACAATTGACAAATTCACTTGAGGATAAATATTTCTCACACAGATTTTGCAATCGGTTCTGGTTGGTCAGACAAATTCACAACACCGACCAACAAAAAGTTGTTTATTTTGACTTTATATGTGAGCTGTGCTCCAGTAAATTGTCATTCATTGTAACAACAAAACAACAACAAAAAAAATCCTGACAGGTGTATAAATTATTTAAAAAAAAAATGTAATTGTGTTAAAAATGTATTAATATAATATTTGTGATTTATTTATTTATTTTAATTGTCATTTTAAATCTTTATTATTATTATTTATTATTATAATTACTATTCTTCAGGCCACTAGGTTTCAAAAAGAGGCCTTTAATCATTTATTATTGAATGAAAATGGTATATGATCGCTTATTTATTCCTTTATATATTTTTATATTTACGTACAGCTCAGACTAAGTATGTAATTGAATTTTTCCCACATACAGTGCTCAGCATACATGAATGAGTACACCCTCCACAAATCTCTCATTTAAATTAATATTTTCTATTTACATTATATTTGTGCATATACATTAGTTTTATTCAGTACTGAAGCCAAATCTTGAGCTAATCTAACAAAATAACTTAGCAATAATGGTTCAAAAATGAGTAGCCCAAATTTATATGTTAGAGAAAAATATTAAATACAATTTACAAAAATAGCAAAAATCAAGAGAAACAAAAAATATAGACAATTTTGTTGGAATGTAGTTTGTAATTTTCTTTGCATTATTTTGCATGAATATAAATTTATTATCTTTCTATTTCAAAAGATGTTCTGTGACTAAAATATTATTTTAATAAATATATCTGTTGAATAAATCTGTGTTGTTCAAATGCACCAATATATATTAGAAATAAGTAAAAATATTCATTTTCAAAATGGGGTGTACTCATATATGCTGAGCACTGTGTATATATTATGCTGAATGACGATGGAACATTATTTCACCCATATTTTGACATTTTATTTTCAAGTCATTTAAAGCATAAAAAAAAAAAAAGTAGTATCTATTTTTTTTTTTTAATGTATTTTTAAAATCAATTTTTTGTACATTTTGTTTGCGGACACCAAAATGCTACATCTTGAACCACATGTAATTATTTGTTTTACTCATGTCTGTTTGAACTACCGGCTTTTCTTGAGGTATAAATCCAGATATTAAGACATTAAAGTGCTTCCTCTCCTGACAGATGGAGCCGACGGAGAGTTCTCTGATGACCAGATGCCCCGATTGCCCCCAGTTGGGCCTCCATCCTGGGACAGCAATGTGGTGTGCATACAGCCTGCCCGTAACCTCAGTCGCCCTGATGGACTGGAGGAACCAGAGGAGCCGCAGAGCACTGTGAGTTCATTACGGCAGCCGGTAGACGTGATATAGAGGTGGGATTAAGGCTTTAAACAAGTCCGAACTACAGATGGGTTTAAACTCTTCCCAAATCTCTGTCCGTCTTTTATCTGCGCTCCTCTTTGCTGCGCTGGCCTCCGGCAGGGCTTTTCTAAGCTGGCATTATTAAAGCCTTGTTAACCCAGACCAGAGTCGTTAAGGAAGTGCTCACACTCGCAACTAATTAAGCTTGTTAGTCTTGCTCAAATAATGGTGGATTTTCCCAACTAAACACGGAAGAGCTTCGTTCAGTTGCTGTAAAAGCCACTTTTCATCTGAAGAGACTTGAGGCCTATTCAGAGAAACCCATTATGATAGCAAACTATCTAAAAGCAAAAATATCACGTTTCTTGTATGTGTATTTACTGAGTAATCCACTATTGTGCACATGAAGATCAAAATCACAAGATTTTGTAAATTGTTACACAGAAAATGGTATATCTAAAAACAAAATTTGTTCATTTTAGCAGCATTTGTTGCTTTGAATGTAAATTGTAATAGTTTCTAAATGCAAACTATTACCCCCAAAGTTTATGTACCTGTAACTTTCTCAACGTTCGGGACTTTCTTTTGGAATTTTAATTTTCAAGGTCTTCCACATCTCATTGTTGCTTCATGCCAAGATGTATTAATTTGACACATGGGTTGACACTGATTAAAAATCATTGAGCATGGGCTTTTTCAGACCACGTTTCAACTGTATGCAAAATTATCCATATTTGGTTTTCATCCAATTTAAATGGGTAAAATGCAGCAATTTGGACAAATGGACAATATCTGTGATTTTGAACCATCGAGGGCCTCAAAAATGAAGATTACATCATTGAATATAAGAATGAATATAAAAAGGACCTGTTAAGTACTCATCTAACCTGGCCTCAAAATTGTCATTTTGACATAAATGTGGATACTGTAACTCTGTAAATACATTCCATAATTTGGCTATCCTTACTATTTATGCTTGTCTTTTTTAGAAAAGAAAATGAACAAATTCATTCAAAAATCAAATTAAAAATCAATATTTTTAACCAGGGCATCAAATGCTTTAAGCCCCTGTCCCTCAACATTTCCATTCATTTATTTCAAGAGATAACTACTGGAAATTTACTGTAAAAAAAACTAAACAAAAACATATATATGTGTGTGTGTGTGTGTGTGTGTGT
>CAIGQW010053747.1:481648-518833 GCA_903798125.1 Danio choprae
TTTAACACTCGCTTGAGATGGATTTGAACTTGAAAAAGCGTTAATGCAAATAATGCGAGGCGGAAACACATTTACCGAATGCACCCATGTGACTAATCAGCTGGTTCCATTATGCTGGTCTTGTTTACTATTTGTTACTAGGTTACCAATACTTAAGTCAGCCACTCTAAAAACTTGATGAAAGCATTTGGTATTTTTTCTTCAAATTTTTTTTTTTTTTGTGAAAAAATTTGTTTCACGTTAGGATGGAAACCTGGCTAATAATCACTATTTCACTTCTTTAATGTTCTACTGTTCTATCTAGGATAGCCTGGGAGTAAATTAACTAGTTACTATTAAAGCAAACAAACACAAGAAACCGTGGTTTACACGGTTAATTTAGTGAATTTAGTCATAGAGCAGAGTTCCAAAAAGAGCTCAACTTCAAAGGAAATTGCAGAACAAACTGAAATGTAATTTTCGAACAAAATCTGGTAGCAACAAAGTTCATTTTTATTTAATTTTAGCATTTTGTAACAGCTCACCAAAGCAAACTTTTAATGGAGTTTGTTTTGGCTACGAAACACTTTTGAGCTACAACTGGTACATGGTAACTACGTATTCGGAGGGTGTATTGGGGAACTCCACTTTCTTTGACATGGAGGTAAAAAAGGGGAACAAAATCCAAAACAACAGCACTAAGTTAGCAACATGAATACACTGGATGATCGAGTAGCGGAGCTGGTACGGATATATCTGCACAATGCTTCTCATATGATGAAAATTTTTAGAAACGTTCGTGACTTCTTCATCTGTGCTTATAAAATAAGCAAACTCAAGTGGACGCCGCACATACAATCTACGTCGCTTGTTCTTGTTTTTATTCGGTGCCACTGAATAGATCAATGCTACTTAAGGATATTTGCGAAACACAGCCACCATCAATGACTACGTTTGTATGGACATCAGTAATCTAATTATTTGCCTTAATCTGAATAAGACAATAATATGATTAAGGTTTTTACATGAGTTGCTTTTGAATGTTCCTTTTATGTCCTGTTTCACATCCTATAGCACATAATTCAATTAACGTCATTGCGTCACCGTGCTATCCACATTTCCTCCGGAGTTTCATGTAATTTCGGGTGTTTCAATTTTAATTTGTCGACTTTAACTGCAGTTTGGCACTTTCACTTTCATTCGGGAACATTTCATGCGTGCCCCCTTGACAAACGAGATATTGGATGGACTGCTGGAAGAGTGTAGTTTTAATGGAAACCTCCGCATTTCGCGATGCAGGTGTCTGTACTCCTTCACTGACTCTGTAGGTGCAGAGAATAGTGTCAAACAGCCGTGTGTGTATAGACTATCCTGTTGAAAAATGCGGAGAAAATCCTACACGACAGTAATAATTTGATTAAGGTGTTAACATGTCCGTTCTGCACTTCAATAATGCGACTAAAATCGGCATACTCCACATGTCTTAATCTGATTTCTGTTTAGTTCCATTA
Organism: Danio choprae; assembly: GCA_903798125.1. NCBI lineage: Eukaryota > Metazoa > Chordata > Actinopteri > Cypriniformes > Danionidae > Danio > Danio choprae. The sequence continues at coordinate 483,139 of CAIGQW010053747.1, forward strand.
TGACCTTAATTGAATTAAATTAATCAAAAATCACTGTTTACATGGTAGAATATTAATCAGAGTATTGTCTTAATCGTATTAAAATCTTATTATAACGTACTCAGTGATGTGTTTAGGGAGTGCACGTGAGCAGTGTCAGAATGTTCGAAACAGTATAATGTCACTCAGCCTTCCCAAACTTCTTTTTGCCCTCAAACAAAGAACGAAAAAGATCTAGAGGACGAAAAACAAGTATATAGGGGCCTTTAGCTGTTATATATTCACTGTAAACCAAGGCTTCACATGGCTTATTGCTTTTATAAACTGGTTGTTTCATATATACACATAGAAAGGTTTCCCAAAATAAAACCGTACTCATAGCTCAATGTCTGCCAAGCAACAGTCATGCATGGTGTAACAATCAGGTGAGTGCTTGATGAGTGTTTTACAACAGCTTAGAATACATCTTGACCAGTCAGAATCAAGGACCAGAACTATATATTTTATAAAACACTTTTTACCTTGTATCTCTTTTTGCATCCAGGCACAGGACATGCAAAGGGCTTCTCGTCACCGCCATTCATGCACATGGAACTGAGAATGGATTCGGAACTAATGGCACTTTCGGTGGTCCATGACTCGTCACTGTCCGACTCTTCATATTCTGCCTCCTCCTCATCATACTCGCTGCCTGAAAGAACACAGCAAGTAATAATTTTCTAACTGATCATGTTATAACATACAGAGCCCTTATCTTCCCAGATATTCAACAACTACAGCAACAGAATCAGATAACGTCCTTTCCCATAAGCCACCACAGCATATACTGGTACAGTTATCTTTCTCACAGTACTCATCAGAGTACAGTATCCAGCCAGAAAAGCGTTTGCGTTTTATGAGAAAGAATCTGGAAGGCATAAGAAGGTCTAAGGGTTAATGCACAGTAATAGTAAGATACCAGCAATTTGGAGACTATTCAGTTTGTGTTCCAAACCCACACAAATAAAATGCCCAAAACATCTAATTGTGGGAGAGAGAGAAAGAGCACATGTTGCTGTAGAGAAGTCCATGAGAAACAGCAGCTATATAAAAAAAAAAAAAACAGTCTCTGACTCATAATGTGATTATTTGATTATCCATATTACAACATCTACTCAAAATTCATTATTTTAGGAAATATAGTAAGCATAAAACAAATAGGGCACATAAAAATCCATTACAGATGACGTCTATGGCAAGGTAAATGAAAAATACATTATTAAAAGTAAATGGAATTAAGAACAGTTGCCAAAATACAGACTCAAATAAAATAATTAGCAAAATAAATAATTGTTTTCGGAAATAGTACTGGCACTCATTCTGACCTGCAGCTGTGTAGGGAAATACCTGTAGATAGAGCTTCAACAGCCAAACACATCGGTCCAGAGCATGTTTATACATCATTTTTAAATTGCATATGTATGTTTTAGGGTTCAGCACTTATTAAAATTAGTTTTCTAAGAGGTTTGCATTACACTTTGCTTTGGTCTACATTCATTAACTCTGCTCAACTATAGTTACTAAACTAGAAGTTATACAATTGCCAATACTAAAAGACATCACTTATATAATATAGAACTGCAGATTAACTATGTTTATATATAAAAGTTATTAGTAATAATAACTTGGACAAAATTTTGCTTGTCGTGAGAATCATTTAGCCAGTCATCTAAGCTAAAGTGTTCACTCTTTCTCTAGCACTACTTGTGTGTATTGCCTCTTCTCGTTTAATCACTGAATGCCTCCTCAATTGTAAGTCGCTTTGGACAAAAGCATCTGCTAAATGACTAAATGTAAATGTAATAACTTTTCTGATTTTGATTGTAATGCAATAATGTGCACCTTTTGTAAAGCTGTTCTGAAACAATAACTATTGTGAAAAGCGCGATACAAATAAACTTGAATTGAAATGAATAAAACAGAAACAAAATGTATAAAAACTAAACAGATATGTGTTCACAAAACAAAAACTGGTAACTCTTTATTTTAAGTCACAGTTCACGCTATTAACAGGACATTAACTAAGACTAATAGCTCAATAAACTACTAATTAGCTGCTTACTAATAGTTAGTAAGGTATAGTTGGGTTTAGGTATTGAGTAGGATTGGGGATGTAGAATAAGATCATACTTTATAAACACTTAATATATTAATAGCAGACAGGTGATAAGCCAGTAGTTAATAGCATGAATTGTGACAAACTAAAGTGTCCTCCAAAAACTAAATTAAACAAAGTAAAATCAGTAATGAAACTAACTAAAACTTAGCTGAAATTCATAACAAAACTAACTTCAAAAATGCTGTTACAATAACCATGGTCTATAATTGTATGTAGCTGAATGAAACAGAGGAGGTCGTGTTTGATGGGTGTACCTGTCGGGGTGCTGCTCCTGAATGAAGATGAGGGTGTGATGGGCGGAGTCACGGGTGGGGTGAGGTTGCCGCTGTTGTGTCGAGGGGGTGTGGCCACACTGCTGCGTGACAGGCTGCCCGTCAGTGAGAGTGACAGCTTTGGCTGAACTTTCTTCTTCAGTGATTCATGCTCGCGTCGTGCTGCATCTGTCATAAACCTGGAGAGAAAGGTGAACTTTGATAGATGCTTTTAACCTTTTAACATACTGCTGACCAATATGTGCCGATTGGGCTTTTTAATGAGTATTTTCGATGTGTGCCCAATAAAGGGTTAATAAATGTCCAAAGAAGCCTGTATTGTGTTCAGTTCCAATAGTTTTCTCCATCTATCTGTTTCTTAAAGGGATAGTTCACCCAAAACTCAAGATTCTGTCATCATTTACTTAACCTTCACTTCGTCAGTTTCTTTTATCTGTTGAACATAAAATAAGTTATTTTAAAACATTTTCTAAACCTGTAACCATTGACGTCCATAGTATTTGATTTCCTACTATGAAAGTCAATGGTTACAGGTTTATAACATTTTTCAAAATATCTTCTTTTGTGTTTAACCCAAAAAGGAAACTTATAAAGGTATGGCACCACTTGAGGGTGAGGAAATTTTCAAAGCAAATCTAAATATTTTGCCATCGTAAAAGTCTTTCTTTACCAAATATTGTTACCAAATATCTGTCATTTGCTGACCTGCTTTTGGTTCTTTCAGTACAAATGAAGTTTTTAAAGTCTGTATGTTGTGATTCAGCTTATTCATTAGGGTCTAATTCACCTCACAACCCTGCATTCGCTCCAAGTTATTTTGCTGCATTATAAAACTGTCAGTAAATGTATGTAATAAAACATAAATGTTCACACAGACATTATTAAAGCTGCTGTGGAATTAACAGATTGCCAGCAGAAGCCACATAAAGCAGCAATACATGGACGACAGTGTCTCCTCTTCGTTACGCAAGAATTTCCACCACCATTCAGCCTATTAAAGCAGTTTAACACTGGAGCTGATTTCTGTCTCTGAGTTCAGCGTATTCTTACATAAACCACATTTAGCAGTGCAGCTGAGAGTATATGAAGACTTTGGTGCTGGTTTGAAGTTCATTATAGCTTCATAAACTGACCCGATCCCTTAGAGGATGTAGAGGAGACTTGACCACACACGGCAGTTTTCCAGAAACTACCGTATCCCATTAAGGAAAATGCTATACTGCTCTTATTTACCAGGATTTATTTTTGTTATTTGGTTACTTTGGTTTCTTTCAAGACTATTAATCGACTATTTTGCTTTATGAATGTAATGAATGTATGTATGAATGTAGGTTCTTTTTAAAATGTATTAATAAATTAAATGAAACTGAAATTAAATTGGCCTTTTGCCAATTTTGTAAGACACATGTTTGGTTACATTAGGGGGTAAAACATTTGTGTTTTAACATTGATAATGTTTGAGCACCAATAATAGCTGAACATACTGTAACAGAGCAGCAGATCAGATTTTTAGAAAGATTTCTGGTGGATATTGTGACATTGGATACTGGAGTAATGACGCTGTCAATGTAACTTTGAATCGCTGTCAATGTAACTTTGAATCACATGAATAAATTTCATTTCATCAACATTCTCATCAACATTTCATTTCATCAACATTCATTTCATTCTAAATTAAAATAATATTTGTCAGTATTACTGTTTTTATTGTATTTTTGATCAAACAAAAGTAGTCATGATTAGCAGATGAGATTTGAAATAGGGTTGGTCTGATAAATGATATCGGACTGCAATACATTTTATGTTGATAAAGATGATACTTTTTTAGCCAATCAAACAGAAATATATGACAACAGCCAATCAACTTGCATTTGAAGAGTTCAGATGCAAAAACCTCTAATGGTGTCTAAAAATGTCTTCACTTATTAGCATTTTTATCAGGCTTCTGTGTGCAGGTTCAATAATTTCAATTTTATGGCAAAGAATACCTTCTTCTCATGGTCTATAAAATGAAATAACTCAACATAAACATAGGAGTCTGGGACAAATGCCCATTTTCGATGGAAATTTCAGACAGCACTTAAGAGGTTTTTGCATCTGAACTCTTCATTTAATCTACCTCTAAAATCTGACACTAGCTGGGTTTCCTAGCCTGAAGTCAATCTTTGTTTGCAAAAATGAAAATGTGAATTAGATGCATTTCCTTCAAGTTGTTAGGGTGGGGGACTGTAGTATTGGTAACCTAGTAACCAACAGTAAACCAAGGAAGCATAATGGATTCAGCTGATTAAGTAGGAGTAATATATACAGTACATATATAGTGTAGTCATGTAGGTGTAGTATTGGCTATGTCAGAGTTTATTTGGCAAATGCGTTTCCATCTCCCATTAGTCCAAAAAAAATACAAAAACTCCTCACGCCAATGTACATTTTTTTTTTAAATAATTAATTTATTTCGAATTAAGGGATTTTTATTTGAAATTTGGCATTTCTCATGCAATACTTCAAAATGTGCATTAGCACAGGGTGATGGAAACTTCTCTATCTGGAAAAATAAAATCTGTAATTGTGTTACAAACGATGTTTACAATCATTTTATGCTTACATTTTGCACACTTAGCTTCTTTTGTCACAACATTTAGTTTTTAATTTATTTTGATAAGTCTTATTTTCAGTTTGTTTCTTAATCTGTTATGGGTAATAAACTTTAATTAAAAATATAATTAATGAACCCTCTAAATTCATTGCTGGGGTACTCTTTTAAAGCTGGCAGCATAAAAAAATGATATATTCATTGATTCATTTTCTTTTCGGCTTAGTCCCTTTATTAATCAGGGGTCACCACAGCGGAATGAACCGCCAACTTATGAAAAAAGAAATGATAGAGATATTTTAGCCATATAGCCTAGCCCTAACTTGTAATAAGTGGCCATGACATCTGAAAGCATAACAAATAATAGCACAGGTATGAAAATCTAAAGGCTCATTTACCTGTTAATGTAGCTGAGGGCGACATATGTGGGCTGCTGCAGTTCCTGTTTCTCCAACACACGAGGATCTGTATCTAAACAAAACAGACATGAATAATTCACAAGACTGACAAGGGAAAAAACAAACACACCACAAAAGAACAACAGAGAGCACTTTGAGGCTTCGATGGTTTTCTGTAATACAACAATATTTCGACAGAAAGAAGGCAACACTTAAATGCTCTTCGGGTGACAGCGGTGTTGTTTACCTATTTACATCTCTGTCACTCCAGAGTTATTTTGTGGCATCAGAGTCAGTGAGTTTGTGGAAGCTTACGTGTCACTGCCAGAGTGAAGCTATTACTCACTTTATTGTTAAAGTCATTGACTTTCAAACTCAATACTACATTCTGCCACACAACATGTCCACAATCACATACAGATGGCAATTAACTCTATTAATCAAGTTTTTTTCATTAAACTCTACTCAGCGGTGAAATAAATCAGCACTTCTCAGAGCGTCTGCATGGGAGAGAGTATACACTATGGCAAGCTGTTTTACCATTTAATCTTTAAACCATACTAGTATTTATTTTCATGGTATTAATACTTGCTTTAAGTTCTAGTGCTTATTTGTTGGATATTAGAGCTTATTTTGGGGCAACGCGGTGGCGCAGTGGGTAGCAAAATCACCTTACAGCATAAAGGTTGCTGGTTTCGAGCCTCGGCTGGGTCAGTTGGCATTTCTGTGTGGAGTTTGCATGTTCTCTCCGTGTTCCCATGGGCTTTTTCCGGGAGCCGAAAAGAAAATGAATGAATGCATAGAGCTTATTTTTTAAGTACTATATAATTTTAAAATAGTACTCACTAAGATACTCATTCTTGTTTATTACATTAATGTTTATTTAAATACTAATTCATTCATTCATTTTCTTTTCGGCTTAGTCCCTTTATTAATCTGGGGTCGCCACAGCGGAATGAACCGCCAACATATCCAGCATATGTTTTTACGCAGCGGATGCCCTTCCAGCCGCAACCCACTGGGAAACATCCATACACACTCATGCACACACATACACTATAGACAATTTAACCTACCAATTTACCTATACCACGTCTTTGGATTTGTGGGGGAAACCGGAGCACCCGGAGGAAACCCATGCAAACACGGGGAGAACATGCAAACTCCACACAGAAACGCCAACTGACCCAGCCTATTTAGATACTAATATCTAAGGCAATTAAATAAGCACTAGTACTTATTCATTAGTACTTATTATTAGAGACCAGTACTTGTCTGATAGATACCAGTACCACTAGATACTAATATCACTAGACTGTACAATAGTACTTATTATAATAGTTACTAGGGACTATTCTAATGTTCCTAGTTTTTGCCACTGACTTCTATAAGGATCTTTCATTGACAGATGTATTCAGTTCTGACTAGTGTGTATTAAAGTTGAGACAGGTCAGTCAATCCAGGATTTTGCATGGAATTTAAAAAATACAGTTGTGACAAGTTATATAAGAATTGTTACTAGTAATAATTACAAAAGATGCTGTTCAATAAATAAGTACTATCTAATAAAAAAAACAAGTATTGGTTGAATAGGTACTTGTAGTTAATCAGCAAGTACTAATATTTGTATAGGAATGAGTTTCTCATTATTAAGCATATATATCTAATAAAAAGGAAATCATTTTTGACACTATTCGATACCTGTCAGCAATTAAACCACATAGCAGACATTCAATCATTTATTCATTTCCTTCGGCTTAGTCCATTATTTATCAGGGGTCCCCACAGTGGAATGAGGGGATAGGATCTATTTAATAGGTTGGTTACTATCTAATAGATAAGTAATTACATTTGAAAAGATTCTAGTACTTAAACTAATCAATAAGTATATGTGACATGAAAATAAATAAGCTACTACAGTGCGTTTTATAGATTAAAGGTTAAAACGGCTTGCCATTTATCCAATAGCTGTTTGGTAAAACTTAAGACAGCCATTTGGTTATTGTCACACCACACTCAGCGAGCTCTTTGCCATTCCTCCCAGATGTGCTCATTTTCTGCACTCCAGGCCCACCCAGATCAGCATTGAAATGCCCGCACGCCATGACAAAGATGGATTTATGTCCGGTTTTTAGTTGCGCATAATAAAGAGTCGACTTCAGAAATAAAGATATCTGTTTCGGGGCTGTTCTGTCAAAACGGCTTCTGGTTCCATGCGGTCAGTGCTGTCACGAAGCGTCCCAACTGAACTGTTGTGTACTACGCCGCCATCTCGTGGCCATTTGAATATTTTCTTTAAATAACATTCAATTGAGATTATTACTCCATTTAAACTCCATTTGAACACAAACTGGATAAAAACTGCACCTCGTCGCCTGCGAACACAAAAATCCGCTAAACGTCCCTGTAACTCTAACGTCCCTTCTATGGTCGGCGGTGCCCGCATACCAGCAGCTCTGCCAGGGTAATGGTTTTCAGATGCCTGTCTCTCAGGGCATTCTCCAACACCATTAACACAAGCACTGCCAAAACACAGTTTCATCTAATGAGCCTCCCCTGTGATGCATCTCAATGCCTCTTTTTATGCCTCTGCTGTGAGTAAACACATTTCTTTCTGCCCAGTTTAACCCGAACCATATTTGTCTCAGCTCTCAGAAACCATGCGGCTCCCCGGCGCGCACGAACTGCTATTCCGGCCAGCGTGGCATCATACACACTTCGTGGCTCTACCACCTTGTAATTACGCAGGCACACAGACGCTGCCACCTGGTTGTTACTATAGCGACATCCAGTTTTTGGAAATAACTAGTAAATAATTAACGTTTTCATTCCGACAAAAGCTGGGATAAAACGACATCAAGAAAAAGCAGAATGCAGATTTAAAAAGAGTACACAAATTAATAAATAATAAACCTGATCTACAAACAACCCAAACTGCAGCTGTTTTAAATTATGGGTTGCATTTCCGGTTTGGAGAACGTCCATTCAAAAGAACTGAAACAAAGAATAAATAACAAGTCTGTGCTACAAACTATCAACATACATAGTAAACAGTGCAAGGTATATTTAGCTTTGATCTTGTTTTTATCCATTCTGAAAATAACGTTATGTTTGCTATTTAACCCGAATATCTGTGGTCAAACCTCTTTTAAATTCACTCAGTTAATCAGGGTCTGCTAAATGTAATGTGTTCATTCTAATACGTCTTGTAACATTGGTGGGATAAATATTTGCCACCTCACTTAACCAAAAAAAAGAAAAAAAAAAAGAAAACATTGTTTACAGTTTAAAAGTTAAAGTTACTCCCATAATTCTTGCAAATCATCGTGGGGCAAGAAAAAAGTGGATAAAGAAGATCCCTGGCTGTTCAAAATCGTCACCATATCCAACAATCTCTCACCATAAAATCGTCGCCTTCAACAATCCTTATAAAACTAGCAGCTCCATTTTGAATAAAATACTTATCTGAATTCTGTTATGGAATTCATAGACCTACATTTAGTAATTTACACTTTTTGTTAAAAGGAATCAACTTTTGTATGAAAGTAGGCTGTACTCATATTAGACCAGCAGAGTTTGGAAAATAAACAGAAGGATGATTCAACTATAAGCACTATCTTCTGGCTTGATTCAGGAATTCATTCTACATTACCCTAATATAATGCATTATGGCTATTTTCAAGGCTCTGAGTGGACACTAGTTTTAGGCCCAATCCCAAATGGCATCCTTTACACAAGTGTGTGAATGAACACTTGTGGTGTTCCTTCAAGTACACAATTTCATCAGGTAAGATGTGCATCAAGAGTGCATTCGCAACAACCACCATTCTGAAAATCACTGTAGGTCTGCAAAAACCACAAATGCATGTGAAGTGTACAACAGTCACTGAAGAACAATAGGGAACTAAATGAAATATTCTTGTTTTCAAGCACACTTACAATTGACAGGTCCCTTCAAACATTGCCCTACATAAAAAATAAAGGAAGTGATTATAGACATAGCTGCTTGTTTTTAAGGCTCCTCATATTTTGAAGATCTCCTACAATAGATGCATCTGAGGCCAAAAGTCACTCATAATATACGCTCAAAATCACAGCCTCAATTTAAGATTTGTTTGCGAAACCCCTCCTTTCTGAGAGCCTACACTGCTCAGATTGGTCAGATGATCCTGTCTATTGTGATTGGTCCAAAACGACACGCCTATTACCAATTCTGCTCATAGGAGGCTTCTTTCTCTCAGCGATTGTAAACATTGCAGGATGTAACAATTGCATTGATTACTGCACTCGATTAGTCCAATAAGACAAATGTCTCTCTTGTTTATTTTAATTGCAAATGACACAGTGCTGATGTTCACAACCTAACCGATAAATAGAAGAAACAACGTGCCATGAGCAATCGGTTAGAATCAGTCCCTTCACTTGTTCCAAACCTGCTTGAGTTTCTTTCTTCTGTTGAACACAAACAAATATATTTAGAAGAATGCTGGAAACCTGTAACAATTGACTTCCATAGTATTTGTTTTTCCTACTATGGAAGTCAATGGCTACAGGTTTTCAGCATTTTTCATCATCTTTTTTTGGAAAAAGCAAAAAGAATTAAAGGTTTGAGATCTACAGGGTGAGTAAATGATGACAGAAATTTCTGTATTAAAGAATTGTTTAAAAGTGTATTAAAGAATACTGGAATATAATTACATTAACTGTATTTATTAAGATATAGATTTGTACACATACAAAATTATTTATATTATTGTTTTTCATACAGTTATCGTAAATACCACATTGTTCGATTTCAACATAGTAATGTGGTGCTGAGTGCTTTTACCTATATTATTATGATGATCTAAATCTGTAATATTATGGATGATAAATGTAATGTTAATGAAACTAAAATATTTAAATACACCTTTTTACAGTTTTGCTGAACTCAGACATTTATTTCTCTATATTTTAGATATCTCTATATTTTTCAAGAAACAAAACAGCCAGATTTTAAGCTTATTCAGTACAAGTTTATAAATATTTATCAATATAAATATTGTACCTCAGATTTTTTAAAATTAATACAATAAATAGTAAATAAATCAACTATTTTTAAACCAGGAGCAAAAAAATCTGATTTTAAACTTATATATCCATAATAATAATTATCGATATGGACTGATATGAAAAATGGGTCATTTTTTTTTCCAAACATATCTCCCACCAAATATGGGGTCAGTTTGGGTCGCCATCTAAACAGCAGGCAGGTATTATATAGGTGTCTGTCGGTTCATTGTTTAAAGCTTTCAGCTCGGCCTGCACCTCAGCTAAAGTGTTTCATTAGCATTGATTTAACTACTGTGAGAAAGACCCCACACCTTTCTGCCAAACACACACACACACACACACACACACACACACACACACACACACACACACACACAAGATGCATTAGGCAGCGTGCTGATCCTGTGCCAAGAAAAAGGAGTTTTGTATGTGACCCGTGCAGGAGAAAAGCCCCAGAAGAGGAGGAACAAGAAGAGCTGCGTACAGTCACACACACATGGATCAATCTGCACACACACTCCGTAAATCACAGAGGATTGTGCAGGTTTCTTTGGGCTTGAAGTCACTAAGGGGCCGCTGCCTACCAGGACCCTATTACAGAGAGAGGTGGTCCACGAGTACACAAACAGGTGGTCCACTATGGTGGTCTCTCTCTCTCACACACACATATTTCAATACTGCTCAAGACCAGGAACAGCAGGTTCAAAGAGATCAAAGAAAGGGAAAACAGGTAGAGAAAGACACACAACCCTCCAACGGAGAGCAATTAAGCTAATGATTATCATATCAGGATCATCTCAAATTGTGTTATTTCATTGTTGTATGAAGTGGAATTCAACAACATCTTTGCTCTCAGATATGCATTTAATGGTTTTGGTGACTTTAAAGGGACAGTCCACCCAAAAATGAAAACTGTGCAATTTATATTAAATAAAATATATATATATATTCATTAATTTTGTACTAAAATGATATATAATCCTTCTCTCTCTCTCTCTCTCTCTCTCTATATATATATATATATATATATATATATATATATATATATATACACATATACATATACAGATACTGTCCATTAAAAAAACAATGATAGATATATTACATATCAATATGTTAAGAAATAACAAAATACAGGTAAAATATGATTTTTGCACATGAGAATCAGTATAACTTGCTCATTCACAGAAATTCTGACTGATAATTCTACAAAAAAAACAGCAACCAAACAAAACCCAAAAAAGTGTCTCTATTCTATTGTATTTTATCTAAATAAAAACAAGAAAAAACAGAATTGATTTCCATGTTTTGATAGACTAACATTACACTTACTGTAGGAGCTTTAGTAAACATTGGAAAACGTGATGTGATTATACCCTTTGATATGTGACATAAATGCCACCAAAATGAAATAAATAAATATTAATAAATATAAATGACATAACATTAAAAGGTCCCACTTATTAAGTATTCATTTACTAAAAAGAAAGCGGGCAAAAAATGTCAATTAAACTAAATTGATTTTAGTGAATGGGTAATAGGTCGTGATTCAAATGAAAATTCATGAAAATTGTTAATTTGCTGAATTACAGTACAATATGAATTTCGCAGTTTGCAACAAATGTCTTTGTATTTGTTGGTTTTGACAGGACTGAGCACTATAACCAATCACACAAGTTCCTGCTGGGTTTTTGAACAAAATGGCCAATCAGAGGATTACTTACCGCTACTGTTGAGGTGATAGTTTAGTTGTTGTATATATATATTGTATATGGTTTCATTTTAGGGTGAACTATCCATTTAGAGAATCCAAAATAAAACACAACAAAGACACAATTAATAAAATAATCATACCGATTGTCCACATGAAAATAGAAATTGTCCACAATGACCATAGAAATCAGAAAAAATTATTCCTGTAACTAGTAGTTGCAGTAGCAATTGCTTCTGTCTAAGCGGTTGCTATTCAGAAGATGCAATGTTTAGCTACTACACCTTTGTGTATGGGTGGTCCTGTACAAGTGAGCATCACAACACACACCCAAAAACACACAGACACGCACATTCTAAATCAGCAACAGCCCCTGCCACGCTTAATCCAGGTAATATCAGCTCTTCCTTTCATTAGCAGGTCTGTGCTGGCTTTGGATGGAGGGAACAGGGGGTGCTGGTTTGAGGTAATTAGCTCCACCAGGTGCAGCTCTGGGGGCTCGAGTCGCCACTGCTCAAATTTATTATTTCCGTTGGGAACTTTTTTTTTCCAGGAGCCCTCAGTGTGCTAAAGCTCAGAGAGGCTCATTGTTCAGAGGCCTGCAGAGCTGACATCTTGAAAGCAGAAGAGCTCTGCAGGGTGGTTATATTAGGTAGAACTAAATAAATATATATATATTTTGTTACTTAAAACAAATGTTCATTAAAATTAAATAATATATGAAACATTCTGCTATTTTTACTTTACATACTATATATGGTCAAATATGGAAATATGAAGAATAAAAAAAAAAACAATAAAAGTGTAATACAGTTTTAAATAGTTTGTTACAATAGAAACAATATAATCCTACATTTTTATAATGATTTACAAATGACACCCATTAAAACATCATTCAATGTAATAATATTATATATTGATAGCCCAAAAAAGATAATATAAAAATTCTATATAATTTTCTCAAAAATAATATAATATTAAAATATTTTACATATATTACATTTGAGTTTTATTTGTCAAAAAATGTAAAATATTAATAATGTTAATATGTGATGATTTAATTTCTATAATAATAATAATAATAATAATATGTACATAAATATTATTTAAATATAAATGAAGATCAAATATTAAAAACTCAAATTTTATTTCTGTTGAATACCAATATTTCTTTCAGTTTAACTTGAATAAGGTTAAAAATAAGATTTTTTTTCGAAAGGTTTTTCATACATTAGATGTTCAGTTTTTTGTATTTTATTAAATTTCACCCACATTTGACATTTTATTTTCACAACAGCTATTCAAACATTCTGTGTACTGCTTGAGTAAATTTACTTGATGCCTTAAATGTAATTAAATGTCTCTGACCCATAATTCAATTGTAATTATTACTTAAATATGACCATTAACTAAAACGTATTTGACCAATATACATACTTCAAATGAAAATTTTACGGAAAATCTAAAAATAAATAAATTATCCAAAATCCTTATACTAGTACATCACTACAATTTGATCAAGCTAAATCTTTTTAAAAACAGCTATTTCAGAAACAGCGTTACAGCCATTTATTCAATGAAGTTTCACTTTTTTGTGTAAAGTGTATTTTTATGATAGTCTCCAATCACCAGGAGGATTTAAGCTAGTTAAACACTGAACTCACAACCAAAATAATCCTGAGCGCCATTACCCATTCAACTCCCTAAATCATCTCAGCATCATATTAACACTTTAATGTGAAACCCTCGGAGGCCTCAGCCTGCCAGCTTTAACTTCACCATTTTAAGAGCTGGAAGTCAAAAAAGCATCGCATAAATTGTCACATGAGTCTCAGAGGAATCTTTTCAAGGACGCATTACTTAAAAAGCCACATGTCCAAGTACCAAATGCAAAATATGTAGACACACCCTAGTTTCTCCTTCCCCATATTAACGCTGTGGCCTTCGTAACATCTAACAATCAAACCCCAGAGAGCGTCGGAACCACAAACTCGAATTTGCTCGAAGACGGAGGAAAAATTCAAAGGTGATAAAATATTACAACGTTAAAACTTCACAAGCTCATTTGCTGTTAGCAATGAGGCCTATCGGCAACATTTCTACACCCAAGCTCGCAAAATCTCAATGTAGCTTCTTTAAAAGTGTGCTATCGCCCCCTACTGGTCACAGGAATGCCTTTCAATGAACCCACCTCACCCGCCAGAATGCCAGCTTTGTTTAGCAGGGCGTTAATTAAAGCGGAGAATGTTTTTAGCAGCAGGTCCCCAGATGAAGAGGAAGAAAGGCCAAAATCCACCATCCCACTTTGTAATTAGGCTTCCTCTAGGCCAATGTGGGGGCCATGCCAGATTTCACACCTCGCCAGGAGCACGGCTGTGGGTGAGGGAGGGCTTCCATGGGACACTAATTGGCTCATTACTGTGCAATAAGTCACCTTAGCCACACTCTCCTTCAGCTAACACCCCGGACACATGCGGGACGGGCGATCGGAGATATTAAAACAAGCTCAGGTCAGCTGCCTGGAGTTGATCAAGCTCCATCTCATCCCATCGGAGGGAATGGGGCACCACGTGTGTTGACACATTTGGTTTGAATGTAAACATGATGGTCCTGAGGGCGATCTAACCTAGCACATAAATCCATCGGTGGAAATACGCTAAACAAAGGCGAGCAGGCATGCATGCGATGGCTATCGGTTTTCAGATTGACAGCTTTAAGAGTGCTAAGTGGAACAGCAGTGTTTTTCTAGGTCATTTTATTTGGTTGGAACGCCGCTCTTTTGTGTTAGGCCTCCATTTTGTGTCTTAGTAAAACAAGCCTGTGCTTATATAAACAAAAATGTAGGCTACCTCAGACCAACACGAAAACGCAAAGCAGACAAAAGACACATGCAGCAGTTTTTTAAGGGAACAAACAACATTTTGTTCATTCACATTAATTATGACACATTTGTTTATACAAAAACAGCCTTGTTTACACCAGGTATTAAAGAGACCGTTCAGCCAAAAATAAAAATTCACTATTTTCTTTTTCTCCTGCGGTTCCAAACCTTTAGAAGTTTATTTATTATGTTGAATACTAAAGAAGATATTTTAAAGATACCATGGAATAAAAAAGATAAATAAAATAAGATGGAAAGATGGAATAAAAGATGGATCCTCCTGTAAAGATGGAATAAAAAAATACTATGGAAGTCAAGTGTTACTTGTTTCCAGCTTTCTTCAAAATATCTTCTTTTGTGTTTAACAGACGAAAGAAAACGAAACAGATTTGAAACAAGTAAAGGATGAGTAAATGATATTTTTGGGGTGGGTGAACTAATTTGAACTAATCAGCCTGAATTTGTACTAGACACTTGTGTGGCTAAATGTTTTCAAACAACTACAAAAAAAGCACCTATTTCACACTCTAAAACATTATGAGACATTTTCATGTGTTGTGGCCAGACAATAATTAAACTTTGCTATGAATAATCATAAAGCAAAAAAAACTTTAAAAAGCAAATGTTTTTTTTATCAGTCCTGAAACCCACTGTGGCTGTCAGAGCAGAGACAAAGCTGCTGCTATCTGTATCATTTTACATTGTCCTTCTCATGTTCCTACACTCATAAAAATAATCGAGAGGCTTTATGAATACCAGAACAACATACGCTACATAAAAATCTAAATTATAGCAAAATAAATGCTTAATAATATAAACAGTTAATTTTATCTAAAATGTTTAGCTTTTTTTCTTTCAGTAAGCAGCTCTCATGCAGCTGATTTCTTTGGTTAATTGGAGGCTTGTGAATAATTTATTAAGTGAGGTTAATCATTGTACATTGTACATTTATGCAAAGCAGGTATGAAATTTCAGTCACCTAAAGTGTTTAACTGGTGTATATATTAGAAATATTAGAAAAGCTCAGAAAATTCATCAGTGAAGTCAAAATGGACAACGTAATGTAAACTGCACTGGAAAAAAGTTTCCGTATTTTGTGATTCACAAGTGTAAATTGCATTATGGGACCTTAATATCTCCTCTATTGACTTTTGATGTTGAAAATTCCACTCTACAGTTTAAAATAATATGTAAAAAAATAATATATAGAGAAATAGGTGACGCGGTGGCGCAGTGGGTAGCACAATCGCCTCACAGCAAGAAGGTCGCTGGTTGCAGCCTCGGCTGGGTCAGTTGGCATTTCTGTGTGGAGTTTGCATGTTCTCCCCGTGTTCGCGTGGGTTTCCTCCGGGTGCTCTGGTTTCCCCCACAAGTCCAAAGACATGCGCTACAGGTGAATTGGGTAAGCTAAATTGTGCGTAGTGTATGAGTGTGAATGGGTGTGTATGGATGTTTCCCATTTATGGGTTGCAGCTGGAAGGGCATCCACTGTGTAAAACATATGCTGGATAAGTTGGCGGTTCATTCTGCTGTAGCGACCCCAGATTAATAAAGGGACTAAGCCAAAAAGAAAATGAATGAATGAATATAGAGAAATAAGTATGTAAAATAACAGAAAACGTACTGGCAGTTTATTACAAGGGTTTTGTACCGTAATATACAACACCAACCCAAACAATAAATCTATTTGAACCAGAGATGCCCAAACTGGGGCCCGCAGGCCAAAGTTGGGCCATGGTAGCCTTTGATTTGACCCACCATGCCGTCTGAGAATGGTTTAGAGATTGTCATTTAAAATTTAATGTAACTTTATATTTGTTTGTTTTATTGTTAAGCTACAAAAATTAAATGTTTCAATGTAAATTAATCAGATTTAGTTTAAAATGTACCTATGACAGATAGAGGACAATGCAGAGACTTTGGTGAGCGAATCATGGCAAAGGCAGATTCAGGTTGACTACTGTATTCAGCACTGAACTCCACTGTGATATATAAATGTGATTGTTTATTTTTTTATTGCAATAGTTATAATTAAAAAAAGTTATACTGGATTAGTTAATACGATTCAAAGTAATGTTTTCTATTTATTTTTTAATACTATAAAAATGAATTCGGAAACTACCCATGCCAACTTTAATGTTAAATAGTTTGGTATTTATCTTTGGCCCACGCCTATCAATGATATTTGATTTTTGGCCCTTCATACGAAAAAAGTTTGGGCACCCCTGATTTAAACAATCAAAAATGTCAATAAAGTCACCTTTTCAAACTTTTCAAGGTTAAAAGTTGTTGAAAGAAAGATCAAGGTCCACAATACAATTCAAAAGCATAAATAAACAAAAACATGAATCACGGAAAACTGCTAATTTATAGATATTTTATACACTGTGGGCCTGTGTGTCAAACAGCTATTAACACTAAAAATGATGCTTTATGAAGTAAATAGTTTTATTTTTGCTTTCAGATGGAAGCAACCAAAAAAGGCAACAAGTACTAAATACTATAAATATATTAAAGACACATCAAAATCAAATTAACACATTTGCAATTCACCTTATTAAAGAAATCCATACCAACAAATTGAATGCATCCAGACCAATAGGTGTCAGTATTTCAGTAGGTGCCAATAATCCTTGTAGGAAAAACTCCAATGTTTGCCTTAAAATATTAGTTTTGGAGCTTACACCGGAAAAAAAGCACAACTATTTTTTTTAATTTCAGATGATACAACATGGAAGATCTCATTCATTTCTTTTTTCATCACAAAGTAATTGAGTCACACATCTCTGACAAAATCAATTTTGCCAAAAATATAGTATGATTGGTTATGAAAAGCACATATAATAATTACATGACTATTATGTTATTATATGTATATTTTATGTACAGAACACTTTTTCATTCTGCAAAACTCTGTATCATTACCCATATGCTTGTGTTAGTTCACATATGCATTGATTCTAAAAATGGCAATTTAAATATAAACATAATATATATACCTTATACTTTAAAACATATGCATACATTAATGCATTCTTACACTAATATTCAAATGTAGCTATTGAAGGCCAGGTTAATTCTACTAATATACTTAAAATGAAATCAAATAAACATATTGGTGCCACATTTAAAAAAAATAAATCAGGCCAAAACCACATCTGTATAAAGTCTGATTCAGAAGTTTGAAATAGCTGTCATAACAAACTTTCTAGAAGAGCTTTCTTTGATTGGTTAACCCCTTCAAAGTATCCTTGGTCTGTCACATACAGTAGGTGGTTTTGGGATGTTTTGAATTTCTTTTTACACCTAAACAAAGATCTTTGCTGTGAAAATATTAGGGCTTATAACATTCACAGGGCTGCTGGGGCACTAGTTGTTGTGCTGTATGGGCCTTAAAGGGTTAGTTCATTCAAAAATGACTCTGTTAACTCACCCTCATGTCTTTCCAATCCCCTGAGACCTTCGTTCATCTTTGGAGTACAAATTAACATATTTTAAATGAAATCCGAGAGCTCTCTAACCCTGCATACACAGACAGCAACAGTCCCAAGACAAGTCCAGAAAAGGAACCAAAAACATTGTCAAAACAAGTAGTTCAACTATTTTGCACCAATAAAAAAAAACCCCTTATAAAAATGATTGTTCGTCAATGTCTTCCACGTCAGGACAGGATGTTTGATTACTATAGGCAGTATGACAGATTGAACAAAGTTGTTTATACAAAAGCTCCAAAAACACATGTGTGTCTATAAAAAATTTGTAAACAACGTTGCGCTGCTGACTCTACTAATAACATAATAACATACTAATAACATTAGCCGTGCCATGTTTTATTGTTTTTTTGTGTGCAATTAATTTGTGTTCTGTAGATGAAAAAAGGTTTCAGGGGACTAGAATGACATGATGGTAATTAATAACAGAGCTTTTGTTTTGGGGTGAACCAACTAATAACTAATCAATTAAAAATACTGCATACTGTAAATGTGAATAAGAACCAAGCACTTTCACTTTCTCCAGAACTGCAGAAGATTTATAAGATGATATATTCAGTGTCTAATATGCAAAATGTTCCCTCACTATGTATCTTCTTAACAATCTTTATGACCTACTTATGTAAAGCGTCTCAATTGAAAACAAGCCATTATACAGACCACATGCAACACCTTAAACTACAGGAAGTACTAGATTCGATGAGAAATATACAAAGCATGTATACTACATTCATGCATATATTTAGCAGACACATAAGGGATGCACAAATATTAAACATCTACAGTTGAAGTCAAAATTATTAGCCCTCCTGTGATTTTTTTTTCTTTTTCAAATATTTCCTAAATGATGTTTAACAGAGCAAGGATTTTTTTTCACAGCATGTCCTATAATATTTATTCTTCTGGAGAAAGTCTTATTTGTTTTCATATTGGCTAGAATAAAAGCAACAAATGTATTTTAAATAAATTTTAAGGTGTCTACAGAACAAACCATTATTATACAATGGTTTGCCTAATTCCCCTAACTTGCCTAATTAACCTAGTTAAGCCTTTAAATTACACTTTAAGCTGAATACTAGTATCTTGAAACATATCTAGTCAAATATTATTTACTGTCATCAGGGCAAAGATAAAATAAATCAGTTATTAGAAATTAGTTATTAAAACTATTATGTTTAGAAATGTTCTTTTTTTAAACAAAAATTGGGGAAAAATATACAGGGGGCTAATAATTCAGGAAGGCTAATAATTCTAACTTCAACTGTATATACTATCTGTCATGATATGAGACAGGGAGAATCCAATAGCGAGTAAAATATTTAATAACAGAAAAATGAGTATCAAAAGGATACAAACGGCTGGAAGCCGGAGACAACAAAACAAAGAGGTCCAACAACAAAGATTGCCAACAGGACAAACGAAGTCGTCAACCGAGGAACAGACTGCAGAGGCAAAGACAGGGAAACAAATAACAAATAACGGACTGATAACCAACGGTAACCACCGACTGAATATATAGCTGGTGAAACCGGAATCAGCTAGAGGATGCAGATTAGGTCAGCTGATACGAGCACGCTGTCAGCACAAAAGGTAAACAGACACACACCCTAGCACACGACAACACACATGACATACAAAAGGAACGCACAGACCCATAAACCGTGACACTATCATAACTGTATTCTAATTTATCTAAATAATTTAAAATGAGTTAATGACAAAATAGATAAATCATGAAATATATCCATTAAATATGTATGTAATATCATTTTTCAGTTGTACTCGAAGCAAACCAGCATTCAATCTCTTGTTATTCTTACATTTCTCAACTTCACTCTGAGGCCCTGCAGTCACTCCATGTTTACTTTCGCTCTATTTCTGGGTATATCCATTAATAAATCCATTAAAACAAAATCACTGATAACAATTAAACTACAATTAAACAATTAAAAAATAAACTAATCTGCAAGATATATAACCAAAGACTTGCTTTAATCCAAAAACTAGTACATTAATAACTGCATATATGGCAAAATCCATTCTGCTGAAGAGTAGGGCTGCATATATATATATATGGAAATATATATGGACAAATTTGACTATTGAAACCATATTTTTATGAACAGCTCATTTCCCAACAATTATGTAGGATTTACATTGAAACAATTTTTACAAGCTGTAACAGCAAAGAACAAGTTGAATTAAACATTACATTTTGAAGCTCCTTAAAGTTCTTTCTTGATTGTAAAACTAGTTTTTGTATTGATTATAAAAAAAACTCAATGAAGCTTTTTCTAATTCGCTCAACCAGCTTTTGCCATTTGAAAGGTCTTTTCAGAGCAAGTAACTTCTCAGCTTTTTTCTATTATCTTTATTTTCAGATTAACTCATTCTAGAATTATTTATTAATGTCAAATAAAGCTATTTATTCCTGAAAATTCCTGCATATTTTATTATATTGCAGTATATACCACAAAAAAAGTTAGCGCTTTGGATTTTAAAAAAAAGTGCATTATAAATAAAATGTATTATTATTATTAAAAACAACAAAAATTGCCATTTGTGCTGTGTTGCAGCCGTGTTGTGTTTGGAGTGTGCAATATGGACAGCAGAAAAAGCACCTCAGGCTAAAATGCTTGACTGAACTGATTTCCACCAGTTCTCCAGACTGACCTCCCTCTCACAGACCAGCTGAACTAACAGGGACCATCGGTCAGCAGGGAAGGAGAGTTAGAGGGGCGCTTTGTATCTAAAAATCAGGTTTCTCCTTTCAAATCCACTCTGTTCAGCCCAGAGTCTAGTAGACAGGTAGTCCACCGGTGTTAAATTACAGATGACTGAGATATTCATCAGCACCACAGAGACCCTAATGAAAGATACTGTATCATTCTGAGGCTACAAAGATTATCATAATTAAAGAGCTATGATGACTGCATTCTAACTGACAGACAGGTATGTAATACCATTTTTCAGTTGTACTCGAAGCAAACCAGCATTCCATCTCTTGTTATTCTTACATTTCTCAACTTCACTCTGAGGCCCTGCAGTCACTCCATGTTTACTTTCGCTCTATTTCTGGGTATCTAGCAGCCCACAACACCAGAAAGCACTGCTCGCTTTGTGCAATACATTTCACTTATCACGATTAAACAAGCACTTGCAGTTATTTTTGAATTAAGAATTCTTTTAAGGGGTCCTTGATTATGATTTCGCTTTTTTTAACTTTAGTCAGTTTGTTAGATTGCCATCTAGCTTAAAGTAGGCTACACATATAACCATATTGATTTTGTTAGCTCACATTGCTAGTTTTGTGGTGAACAATTCATCTGTGCATATCATTAAGAAAAAAAATCTGCTATGACAACAAACAGAAATGGCGAGGAGGAAGGTGTCTGTTAGGTTGTAATAACTCTACCGAAACCCTTTTCCTGATCTTTCTGAATAAAATGCCTACTTTACTACATCCAATCAGCTCACTGTAGAAACAAACAAGCCACGCCCACTGTTTTCTCATTTAAAGGTCCCGTGAAATTAAAACGGCAATCTATTAGCTAGTGTGCTCCAAAAGAATGACAAAATTTGCGTTTAGAAAATATAAAACTGATATAAACACCCAAAGCTTGCAATTTGTCACTTCCGCCTAAATGGATCAACAATTTTTTTCAAGTCACCTCATACTTAAGTTTCTCATCAAATCCTGACCAATCAAATGCTCTCTAATATCTGATATGCCCCGCCCCCTTTAAGACACTTCTTATTTTTCATTTGATGTGCTTGATCTCAACCACTCTAACCGGCAGAGCTGTGAGCTTTCAAAGCATTTAATGGGACCTTTCTCTCTAAAAACTGCATCATAATACAAAAAAAAAAAATGGTCGCAGCTTCCGGTTCATGCAGACTTCAAGCATAAACAACATGCAAAGTGACAATTTTCTTTCACAGAAATGGCTTTTTAAAGGGACAGTTCACCCCAAAATGAAAAATCTGTCATCATTTACTCACCTTTCACTTGTTCAAAACCTATTTGAGTTTCTTTCTTCTGTTAAAAAACAAAAGAAGATATTTTGAAAAATGCTGATTCAAAATATCTTTTTATATCTTTAATTAAAATATCTTTGAAATGCCATGAGGAAGAGTAAATGATGAGGTCATTTTCATTTTTGAGTGAAGTATCCCTTTAAGGCCTTCAACAAATGGCTGGTTTGGACTACAATGAGCTTCTCCCTGGGTTTTGCAACATAAACACCTATAAACATATTGACATAAACCCCTCCCCCAGGCATGATGTTTCAGAACAATGTGCACTAGGTTGTCAGTAAACACTTAAACACACTGGGCCAGCTAACCAATCAGAGCCCATTGTGTATTTCTGATGGAGGGGCTATATGGGACCAGGAAGCCAACAGACATTAATAAAAAAAATGTTACAGTGCACCCCATAAACATAATTAAGCCTTTGAATATAGCTGATTGTGATTCAACATGGCAATACAGTCCAGAAAGGGCCTAATGCATCTGTTCTGGTGGATTTCTGCAGGTTGGGTCTCAAAGGGATTCCTGACCCCAGTGCAACCCCCTGCTCCAGAATGACAACAAATCACAGCCTGAGAGGCCCTTGCAAAGAAACCTTATAACCTAGATGTGCACTCACAAATAATAAAATCCACACTAACG
This sequence comes from Danio choprae, assembly GCA_903798125.1. Taxonomy (NCBI): domain Eukaryota; kingdom Metazoa; phylum Chordata; class Actinopteri; order Cypriniformes; family Danionidae; genus Danio; species Danio choprae. The sequence goes on from CAIGQW010053747.1 coordinate 506,348, forward strand.
TAGGATAAACGTGCCTTCATTTAATTACCTGTGCTTCAACACAGACATAACAGAAACTAAAGAAGTCAAAACTCAGCAGTAATGAAATTTCTTTGGATATGCCATTATTGCTTTATAATACATCACCGGACATTATAAAGTGCAAAACAGAGTCTGTTGCATTCCTTTTCTTTCCAGGAAAATGTTTTTTCCAAGGAAAACTAACTAATAAATCATTTTAAACAAAAGGTGCACACTATTTAAAAGAAATGACTACTTTTATTCAGCAGGAAGTAAAGTCTGTTCATTGTAAAAAAAAATAAATAAATAAAAAAAAAATTATATATATATATATATATATATATATATATATATATATATATATATTTCAAATAAATGCTATTACATTGTTTGATAAAAAATTCACAAAAAATATATTATTATTATTATTGACATTAACTTTATTACTATTATATATAATCAGAATATTATTGAGATTTTTAAAAGATCTTGTGACACTAAAGACTGGAGTAATGACTGGTAAAAATGTTGCCAATGCATTCATATTTTTCACATTTTTACTGTTTTTATTGTATTTTTGACACATGCCTTGGTGATTATGAGGTACGTCTTTCACAACAATAAAAAATTAATAATAAAAAAAATTATTAGTCTGACCACAAATGTTTGAATGATAGAGTATAACATTATAACACCACTAAAATAATGACATTATATTTCATTTAATCACTATTTACTCACTCTCAATTGGTTCCATACCTTTATGATTTTCTTTATTATTTTGAACTGATTCTTCATCTTATTTCTAACTGGCACTCCTGGTTTCTGGCTTTCTTTAAAATATCATCTTTTTTGTTTTACAGAAGAAAGTAAGTCAAACAGGTTTAGAACAAGTCAAGAGTGAGTAAATGATGACAGGATGTTCAGTTACAGTATGTGTGAAATATGCCTTTATATTTATTGCAACTGCAACTTTATTTCTCATAACTGTGACCTCAGATTTCATAATTGTGATATTTTTTCTTTTCTATATTGTGATTATTACACGGCTGGCTACCTGTGACTTTATTTCTTATAATTCTTATCACTATAATTATTTTAACTATATGTCACAGCTGTCATGTTGTGTCTAACTACTTTTAACATTAAAACCACAATTACCATTTATTTTCTTACTTTACCAAAATCGTATGATGCCTATTAAATCTGAAGCACTAAAATTCAAGCCATTTATGTAATATGCCAATAATAGTACAACTAGTATTCAACACCCAAAAAGTGATAGTCATAATGTTGATAAGCTACTGCTAACTGCTTAGTGGTCATTTGGTCTTTTAGTGCAGCATTTATAACGTTATGTGTGTTATAACCAGTGCACATAATGACTCATATGATCATTACCATTCCCGCAATCCCGTTACCTTTATCCACAATAAGGAAGCTCTAGCGCTGCATTAGCTAACACGTATTTGGCCACTTCTGTGGGACTGTAATCTGTTTTCTCCATGCACATTCAGTGTTTATGAGCTGCTCTGTGCGGGTGATGGACACATAACAGCAGCAGCTCCGTGTCTGCGGGCCTTGCGCGTAAAATAACACTCAACCCGCAACACTCCCGCTCGCGTTTATACGTTTACGTCATGTACCACTTTGAAGGGGTTTAGCAAACCCCGAATTCGCCCCAATTCTCATCTATCGAGCCCCCAAAAGCGTCACGAAATCACGCAAATCCCAGTGAAGTCCCATCGCTTCACCACACCTAGCAACAGCGCCGCTGCGACGCAGGAAGTGTTTGTGGTGCGCGCGAGCCGGCCATTGCTGCGCGCGCTTCAGCTGCACAGATTGTGCTTCCGCGAGCGCACTTACCGATGTGATTATCCTCGATGTGCACGATGAGCTCGGCCAACGACTCGAAGTGCAGTCCGCAGCCCCCGAACTGGCAAATGTTGGAGAAGAAGGAGGCGGCGGCGATGCCTGTCATGGTCTTTGCTACATTGAAGAGCAGCAGCACGGCGCGAGCGGAAAGGAGATCGCGCACGCACTCGCACTCACGCACGCACGCAAGCAAGCACGCACCGTCACCAGGCAGAGAGACAGCGGCGGCAGCAGCTGGAGAGCGCAGGAGAGAGAGAAAGAGGAGGAGGAGGAACCGCCGGTACACACGTCATACCTGTTGATAAAAACACTGCACACTGCCGCTTCATTCCTAATAATAATCCGTGTCTTTATGGGTGAAGCTTTACTAATTGAAACCTCAAAAAGAGGATACTTCTTTAGTATACACTACCAGTCAAAAGTTGGGAAACAGTACATTTTTGTTAATGTTTTAAAAGAGCTCGATTCTGCTCACCAAGGCTGCATTTGTTTGATTAGAAACACAGTAAAAACTGTTAAATTGTGAAATATAATTACAATTTTAAGTCTTACTGTGTTTAGTTTCATATTCCTGTGATTTAAAGTTGAGTTTTCATCATCATTAATCTAGTCTTCACATAATCTTTCAGAAGTTGGTTATGATGGTTATTTTAGTAGTACAAAATGAATTATAAATGTTGTTGTGATGTTTAAAAAAAAAGCACATTCATTCATTAATTTTCCTTCGGCTTAGTCCCTTTGTTTATCAGGGGTCACCACAGTGGAATGAACCGCCAACTTATCCAGCATATGTTTTACACAGCAGATGCAGCAGCTGCAACCCAGTACTGGGAAAAACCCAAACACAATCATACACTACGGCCAATTTAGTTTATTCAATTCACCTATAGCACATGTCTTTGGACTGTGGGGGAAACTGGAGCACCCAAAACATACAATGTTATTAAAGAAAATTAATTTAGACATTGAGTGTTAGCTTTAACACTCCTTCCTGACCTAGGTAAGTAAGACCTTCCTTCCTGACTTAGGAAAGGGACCAACTGACCCTTATTTGACAGTTGATACATTTTGTGCTTTATCAAGTAAATTAGAAAAATATATAGCACATTGACTTATTTATCATTGTGCACAAGCTTAACTTTTTAAAGCATTAATCTACAAGGTACAGTCACCCAGAAGGGTAATGTTAGACATGATGTTTCATTCATGACTGTATTCACAATACAGCATACTTCGTCTACACAAAATATGGATATTAAAGACAAAAAAGTATTTTTATGTTTATTTATATGCTCTATTTGAGCAAAGTCATTCAGTTCCAAAATTAGTACCTTACAGTGACTGTAAACAGCAATAGAATATCCCTAGGTGTAACAGGCCTCATCTATGGACGCCTGTTTCTGTTTCTGAATAAAAATGAAAATGTAATTGAGACTTTTTATTTCACAATTTAGACTAATTAAAATTGTGACTTTTCATCGTTTAATTCAGATGTTTTTTTATTAATCATTTAGTACCATGCACTTTTGTTCACACATGTTTTACATTGTACTAATATTTTAAAAAGTATTTGTTTAATTAATTTCTGTAATTACATTTTAATTACAATGTTGACCCATCCCTTACCTTAACCAAACCTTAAATCTACCCATACCCACAGACCTGTCCCTAACCTTACCCATACCCCACTTCAAGAGCACCAGAAGTGTTGTGCAATACTATATGAACACAATAAGTACATTGTACTTATTTTCTGATGTATGTACATAATAAATAAAGACACTTAATATAAAGTGGGACCCAGTATTTTTAAATAATAGTAAATTAAAACAGTAACAGTAAAAAGAACCAGTAAACAGTACCTAAAAAAATCAGAAAAAAAAAAAAACTATAGTTTTTTAGTTTAATATACTACATATAATTGTAGGAGGCTGTAGAGTTTCCTGGGCATATGGGCTCAAAATCCTGGCTTTATCAACTGAAAAAGAGAGCATGTGTTCTGCACCTTCGCAAGATGTATCATTACGCACCTGTGGGTGGCAGTGGTCTGTTTTCTCGTTACACAAAGGTAAACTGGAACTGCAAAAGCACACACAAAGCAGAATTTTGTACCATTATCACAGTAATTGACACTCAACATGGAGGGATTTTTGCAGAAATTTGAGAAATGTAGCAAAACTATCGCCAGCCTCCTTGTGTTTCTTCTTGACTTGAATTTTTACTTGCTATGGTTTTGTCTGATCTTCATATTCTGAGCTATTGTTTGTGTTTTACTTTTTCTCCACATGATATCGTGCCCAGTGTTTCTGTTTGGGTTCATATGCATTACTTTTGTTCCTGTGGGTGAATGGTAGAACATTGGTCTACCACACAAGAGATCAGGGTTTGACCCTCTGACTCATCACACAAAAACCAAGCCAAACATGCCAGCTGAGGCTACTGCCCATAAAATGGTTGCAATTGTTTAGGGGTGTGAACCTACACTGGTCTCACGGTTTGGTTCGGTTCGGTTCGGTTACGATTATCATGTCATCAATTCGGTTCAATTCGATATCTCGGTGCATTGATGAGGCTTTCAATCTACAATTATAATATTTTTCTTTACAACACAAGAATTCTCGAATTAAATTTTTAAAATATATTTATTTTTATAAAGTATATTATTTGTAATAAAATGTTGTCCTTTAATACAAGCAGTCAGATATATGAACTGTACCTTTAATTTTACCTGCTCAAAGAAAACACTCTTTTTGAATGTTTCAAACAAAACTCAAATACAAAATCACAGAAGACAACATGAGCATATAGAGCAAATAAACAAATATAATATTATTCCGCTTGCTTTTTGAGCATTGTATGATTAGGCATTGTGTTCACACGCTCAACAGAAAGGGCTGCGATTGGCTCTAAAACTGTGTGACTGAGTGACGCGGACACTGAAGAATGCGAGGTATATGCGCGTAATAAAGCGCACATTGCACAGCTATCACAGCTGATCCATGATAGACAGCGTGAAGAAAACTCGCTCTACAGACACACTCGTCTGAGGATCCACAAGTATCGCATTAATACCGATAGAAGAGAGGAAAAGTTACCTTACAAACATGCCAGCAGTTCAAAGGTCCATAGTGTGTGTGTGAGAGAGATAGAGACACAGAGGCAGACAGAGAGAGAGAGAGAGAGCTTTCATTTTCTCCCTAGCAGTGAAATACTGTCCAGCAAACTCGCATGCAATGAATTGTGAACATTCATTCATTCATTTTCTTTTCGGCTTAGTGCCTTTATTAATCAGGGGTCGCCACAGCGGAATGAACCACCAACTTATCCAGCATATGTTTTATGCAGCGGATGCCCTTCCAGCTGCAACCCATCACTGGGAAACATCCATACACACTCATTCACACACATACACTACGGACAATTTGACTTACCCAATTCACCTATATTGCATGTCTTTGGACTTGTGGGGGAAACCGGAGCACCCGGAAGAAACCCATGCAAAGACGGGGAGAACATGCAAACTCCACACAGAAACGCCAACTGACCCAGCCGGGGCTTGAACCAGCGACCTTCTTGCTGTGAGGCGATTGTGCTACCCATTGCGCCACCGTGCTGCCCAAATTGTGAACAGTTGTCTGCTTTTTAAGTAGTTGGAACATTTTAATTACTCGCCCCTGCCTTGTTCAAATAGCGCGTATGAGATAAATGACGTCAGTACATAATAACTGGTGATAACTCTATTAATGAACCGATACCAAATTGTCCACGTCTGCATCTTGGTGCATCGAAGAAACAATTAATTTTGACACTCCTACTATTGTTGCTCAGCACAAAGCTACAGTTAAGCACCATGACGTGGCCTTGATTCAGCATTAGGCGCTTATAGGGAAGCACTCCCACTTACTCTCAGAACTCATGACTTCCATGCAACACTTTTCTGACAGTATGCGTCAAGGCCCTGCCCCAACCCCAGTAGAATCTTCAACCCCTACACCTGTTATTCATGCCCCTCAACCTCATCTCAAACCATGTCTTCCCCTCTGCAACACTTCTTGGAGAATCCGGAGGCCTGTGTGTGGTTTATGGCCCAGCGTGACCTAACTTTTAAGTTACAACCTTCGACCTTCTCTTCAGAACAGGCTAAAATCACCTATGTACTCACCCTCTTGTCTGGTAAAGCATTTGCTTGGGAAATAAAGATTTGGAATGCTGAAGCTGCCTGCTGTACAAATTACTTTGCCTTTGTGAAATAATTACGGCGTGTATTTAACCATCCCCTTTCAGGATGAGAGGCTTCCAAGCAACTACTCACCTTGTGTCAAGGAGGTAGAAGTGCAATGAACTATGCCATTCAATTCTGGACAGTTGCCCCAGGGGCAGGCTGGAATGATAAAGCATTTATTGATTGTTTCCGGAAAGATCTGTCTAAGGCCCTCAAGGATGAGTTGGCTACCCTAGATCCAGTTTACACTCTTGAGTCCCTAATTGACCAAGCTATCCCCCTGGACAACCATTTTAGAGAGTGAAGACTGACCACCTGGTATGTTCCTTTAGGTTTTCCTAACCATTGAGTCATATAATTTTTCAGAATCAGATTCCCCAGAGCCTAAGCAGCTAGGCCATGCCTGACTACCTCTTCAGAAACATACACGTCATATGAGGAGCCATCCATGCCTCTATTCTGGAGGGTCCATTTGACATTTGGGTTTAAGAACATCCAATTCAAGCTCTTGTTGATTCTGGAGCATTGAGGAACTTCATGGTCATGGCATTAACTATTCACCTCAAGGTTCCTGCCAATATGTTAGATTACCCACTGCAGATGACAGCGTTGGATAGGAGACTGATAGCTCCTGGAGCTGTTACCCATCTCACCGTTCCTTTGCATGTATCTGTCTTCCACCACAAGGAGAATATGCCTTTCTATTTAATTGAGTCCCCTGAAAGGGCCATGGAGCCATATATCATGGAGCACCTAAAAGCAGGGTGATTCGGTCTTCCACATCTTCAGCAGTTGCCGGGTTTTTCTTTGTGGGGAAGAAGGACAGATGCCTTCTTATCCTCTCCCACTCATGGCCACTGTCTTCGAGTTACTTTAGAAAGCTACCATCTTTTCCAAACTTGACCTGCACAATGCCTACCACTTGGTGCAAATCAAGCAGGGGGATAGATGGAAGAGAGCATTCAATACTCCTACAGGGCACTACTAGTATTTGGTTATATCCTTTTAGCCTCACCAACACAGTTTCTCAAGCTCTCATAAATAATGTTCTTCTTAAATGATGTTTGAGTTCTCTCCAGGAGCATGAGAGTCATGTCAGTAAGGTACTGAGACATCTGCTGGATAATCATCTATTTGTTAAACACAATAAGTGTGAGTTTCACATCAAGGAGAACCTGTTCTTGGGCTTTGTCATTAAACCAGGGCAGGTACAGGTAGATCCCAAGAAGGTCCAGGCAGTGTTGGACTGGCCAGCTCCCACCTCAGTCAAGGAAGTGCAGAATTTCATAGGATTTGTCAATTTCTATAGAAAATTTGTTCAGAACTTCAGCTCAGTGGTGGCTCCTCTGACAGCTCTTACTAGAAGGGGTTAAGTTAGAATTTCCTGGAATACCTTCAATAACTAAAACATAGATCTACCTCTGCTCCCATTTTCACTATACCTGGTCCAGACTTACCATTTGTGGTTGAAGTCGATACCTCAGATGTGAGAGTGAGAGCTGCACTGTCCAAGAAGGGAGAGATTGTCATCCATTTGCATCTCGTTCCCATCGTCATGACATTGAAGACCGGGAGCTGCTGGCCGTTAAATTAGCATTGGAGGAATGGAGCCACTGGCTGGAGGGTGCCAAGCATCCATTTCAAGTACTGATGGACCCCAAGAACTTGGAGTTTATTCAGCAAGCCTTACTCCCCATCAAGCCCAGTGGTCACGCTTCTTTAACTGGTTCAACTTCATTCTATCTTACTCTCCCGGATCTAAGAACCTAAAGCCAGACACCCTGCCCTGAATTTACAGTAACTCCTCCCAAGAAAGGACCCAGAAGCATATGTTCAACAGTCCAAGGTCTTCTACACCCTCTGCCTATTTCCCCACCAACTATTCTCCCACCTCTCGATGGGCTTCATTACCAGCCTTCCTTCCTCTATAAAGGCAACACCTTTATCCTGCTCATTGTTGACCAGTTCTCCAAAGCTTCTCGATTTATTCCCCTTCCCAAAATGCCATATGCCAATGAGACTGCTAACACATTACATCACATTGAACCCCCTTGAAAATGAGATGTTGCATCTCAAGGAGGTATACTTTAGATAAATTGAAATTGACATGTCTTTCGAGTCTTTGGTATTCCACAGGACATTGTGTCAGACCTCAGTTTTCATCACGGTTCTGGAGCTCCTTTTGCCAGTAGTTGGTTGCATCTGATCCACCCAGAGTCTAATGAACAGACGGAAAGAATTAGTCAGAGTCTCGAGACCACCTTAAGGTGCAAGGTAAATCATGATCTTGAATGTGCTCACAACACTCTTTACTAATATTCCATTGGTTTATTCCCCTCTGAGTGCCAATTTGGATTTCCCCCCTGCACTCTTTCCTGAGCAAGAGGTTCAAGTGGCTGTTCCCTCTGTACAGCAGCATATCACTGCCATTGGATCTGTAGAGTTGTCTGTCGTAAACTCATCCAAACCTCTAACCAGTACCACATTTCATGTGTCCCTTCTTACGTCTGTGTTGTGTTCTTCTTTTGTTCTCTCTCACAGATCCCCTTCTCGTTGTTACATCGGAGGTAAGCCCGCTTACACAGTCTGCAAGATACTAGACATTTGGAAGGTGTGACAGTCTTGGCAGTATCTTGTGGACTGGGAAAGCTATGGTTCTTAGGAAGTGCTCATGGATTTCTGCTAAGGACATCCTTGATCCCAAGTTGATCCGAGAACTTTAAGCACAAAATTCGGATGAGGGAAACATCAGGAGTTATTCCTAGAGGGTGTCCTATCATATTCTTGTCATGCTCGGGTTGTGGGACATGAAGGTACGAGAACACGGGATTAAACGAACACGAATTTATTAACAAACACGTACTATAAACACAGCCACTGGAAGATACAGGAAACTGTAACCCCCTGCTGACTCCAGGGGTCCGACCGAGGGAGCTGAGGCTGGTGGAGCCCAAGGAGGGGACGCAGAGCCGTAGGGTGAAGGTGACGCCAAGGTCTCACCCGAGCAAGGCGACGGCGGGGTTCCGGAAGCCCACGGCGGAGCCAGAGCGACAGAGGACCAAGGCATAGCTGGAGGGAAGGAGGAGCTCAACGCCGCCGGTAGGACGGTGCGACGAGGTGCAGCCAAAGGAGTGGAGTCCAGAGGTGTAGGAAGGGCGACGACTGACCAAGGTGGAGCCGGAGGGACGAGGGAGCCTGGCAGAGCTGGTGGGCAGACGGCCCACGACGGAGACGAGGGAGGAGTGAGCCAACGCGGAGCCCTAGAATCGAAGGGCAGAGGTGGAGTCCGCAGCTCGGAGTATGGAGGAGCTGATGCTGGGCGACACCTTCCAGAGGGCGACGCTGGCAGGGAGTGGCAATGACGAGGTTTTCCTACATGCAGGCGGTGAAAGGTGGTGAATTTCTCGCCAGTGTCCACTCCACATTAGCGGCGATAATGCCCCGAGGACCATCTTCGGATGACCGTGCTCTGTGAGCGGTGATAAAGGACATGCAGAGCACGTCACCCGGATAGCTGTTGACAGTTGCTATTTTATGGTCCTCAGGGCTGCTTTCCCCCTGCTCCAGCAGGAGGTGAGGAAATTCGGGGCGGTAGATGGGGTCCATGGGAACACGGGGGAGATGAAAAGAAAACATTGGGGCAAAAAGGACTATAAAAAAGAAAAACGGGGGAACACACACCGCAACTTTTTGATTCTGTCACGCTCAGGTTGTGGGACATGAAGGTACCAGAACACGGGATTAAACCAACACGAATTTATTAATAAACACTTACTACAAACACAGGCACTGGAAGATACAGGAAACTCTGGGAGGACATGGGGTGACGACAACATGGACAGATCAACACGTAGACAATACAGTGGAGCATAGACACTACAACAACGCGGTGACAATACAATACCGAACAATGAATGATACAAACTTGAGGGGTATAAATACAAGAGGTATAATGGGACAGATGATACACAGGGGCGAGACACAGGTGGAATAAATGAACACTAAAAACGACGGGAAACAGAACAAAGGAATCACATGACATGGGAAGCACATGGAACACAACAACAGAACCCTGACAATTCTAAGCTATTGTTTGTGTTTTTTTTTTCTGCACATGATGTTGCCATATCCCCCAGTGTTTCTGTTTAAGTGTTTAAGTTCATTTGTGTTAATTTTTTTCAGCAGTGTCTTATTAGACTACCCTATTTATTCTACCCTTTTGTCTTCACTTGTCACTTGTTTTTATTAGTTTGATTTAAATGGTCTACCACACCAGAGACCCCGGTTTGAGCCTCTCGCCTATCACAGAATTGTTGCTTACTTAACTACTTGTTAACTACTTAACTCTCTTCAGCTGACGGTAGATGCCAATTCTGCATGATGAATTGGGCCATTTTCATATCCTGAATATATCCCTTGTATGCATATTGCAGAACTTTATGTCTGCTTCTGTCTGAAATCAGTATGTAACTTTTCCAGAAAAAATACACTATTTCCCTAAGAAGTGCACAAACTGAAAGAGGAATGGCTGATACTGAAAGCTTATTTGACATAGAGAAGTGGGATGGGGTTTGTGAAGGGTCAATTGGCATTGCACCTTTTTTAATTTAGTTAAAGTGATTTGTTTTTTAAGAATAATTCTGCAATCTGCCGATCACCAATGTTACGAATAGTGACCGACTGGAGAAAAAAATAAACAGTTATTTACTATACAGGAGGCAGAGATAGATTTGATAATTTAAAACTACTCAACGAGAAAGATACATGCGGAAAGGGTTTACAGAGATTTCAAAAGTGAGATCCTGAAAGCATACATTGTTCATGAAGAAGTCACAGCTAGCCCTGCATTAAATATGACATAGGCTTCATCCTCATTTTGTTATAAATTGTGTGCATTGCAAGTTTCCTTACTACACATTATGCAGTAATGACATTAAGTTATGCATTTTAAATGCACCTTTAAAACTAAGCTTAATTCTAACTGTTAGTACTAAGGACACCTTATTAAAAAATGTATCAATTTATTTTTTATTTACTTTTGTAGTACATTTATTATGAACGGCAGATCAAGTCAAAAAGTCCCAAAGAAGAAAAATTCCTCTGTTTTCATTTCAATACCCTTAAGTATGTAGGTAGGTACAAATTAAGCTGATTGTGTTTTGATTATTGTTATTCTTTAGTAAAAATGTATGGTTTATTAGCTTTCTATAGTTATAGGTTGGAATAGTTATTAAGTTTAAATAATCATTGTACAGAAATGATTGCAATTTTACTGGTTGCAAAATGCTTGTACAGTAGGAGTAGAGGTGAACGAGATGTCAGAAAAGCTAAAACTTCGTTAGAGAAAAGCTGTTGATATCAACCATTGTTTACTTCAGTCGGTTTAATGGTAAAAGGGTAGTTAGAATAAGCCTATTGATGGAAGTTTGCAAAGAAATGTCGTGCTCCTTTGTAAAAATATTTTGTAGTATTTTTAAAATACAAAAATACAGTGTTTTATTTTGATACATGTTGTGGCTGCTGTATTTTAGTTTATTTTGATACACTTAAACTTAAGGTATTTGGAATTTCATTTTAAAATACATTTCAATCCAACCCTGATTCTATCTCATCAACATCAGTAATCAATAATTTTGGGTAAAATTTAAATAACAATCACAGGGAGTATGCAGTGCAACAGAAATCCACACGGTGGCAGTGTGAAATTACAAACAGAAGCCCATTCTTAAGCTCCACAATTCAGAATTGTATTTAGGCCTACTGTAGTATTACTGAACCACGTCCAAAACCTAGTACTTTTTTTGTACATAAAAATTTAAACGAATTTTTTTTAAACATTTTAGAAGTTGCTAATGACAGTTATGTTTAAATACTGCTGCTTTTGTTTGAGTGTTTTGTTAAAATTAGGTCAATCTGTATGTAAACATAAAGGTCAATCTACATATATATGTCTACAGCAACCTATAGCTTTAAAAAAAATTGTTTTAAAAATTATAATGATAATATATATATTCATTCATTCATTCATTTTCATTTCGGCTTAGTCCCTTTATTAATCTGGGGTCGCCACAGCGGAATGAACCGCCAACTTATCCAGCATATGTTTTACGCAGCGGATGCCCTTCCAGCTGCAACCCATCTCTGGGAAACATCCATACACACCCATTCACACTCATACACTACGGACAATTTAGCTTACCCAATTCACCTATAGCGCATGTCTTTGGACTTGTGGGGGAAACCGGAGCACCCGGAGGAAACCCACGCCAACACGGGGAGAACATGCAAACTCCACACAGAAACGCCAACTGACCCAGCCGAGGCTCGAACCAGCGACCTTCTTGCTGTGAGGCGAACGTGCTACCCACTGCGCCACCGTGAGGCCCCTT
>CAIGQW010053747.1:537372-548278 GCA_903798125.1 Danio choprae
TATTATTATTATTATTATTATTATTATTATTATTATTATTATTATTACCGTTGTTGATGTCCAGAGTTTTGATTGATGTTAAATTTTATAAAGGAAAGAAAGATCTGGTTACATTTAAAAAAACTGTTGATGTTTTTGGAGTTCTTTGCACACTTCTTGAAGATCTAAGTTTTATATAGGCCCATATGCTATATTGCCCTATTCAGTTGTTAGTCAGTCTAATAATTTAGATGTGCACTCTTATTAACTGCAGTTTATGACTTGAACAACAACAACAACAGCTTGAAGTCAGACAGATGTTGGTGTTGCGGACCGGCCGCCACACCCACTGAATCTGGACCCGCCCCATCGATCCGCTCGCCCCGCCTCTACTAGGGACCGCAATGATTTAGAAGTTCAGGAATCCCACGTGACGTCACCAAAGGGTGATGTAATGCTTCTCTAAATAGATCGTATTGTAATCTTTCCTCAGTCCAACGTGGTTCCTTCAGAAAGTGTGCTGCATCTTCTCCAGACTTCTGCGGTGAGTTGTTTAAGTTGCTTTTCATACCGATACATCAATTCCTTCGCATTCACGTGCAATTGCCGAGTCGGTACCATTGAAACAGTCATTCTCTTGAGCATGAAGAAGTGACAAGTTGTTCGGGATTCACATTATTTCAACTACTTTTAGAGTCTGTCTGAACGCGTCCGTTTAAGTTTAGGGTTCATGCAGAAAATAAAACGACTACTTTCGGGTCTCCGGGGTTTGTTTTTGCATGTTACGGCTTTGCACGTTGTCTTTTCTTTGAATAGCCAATTTGCGCGTTAAACGACCGCGTCACATTAAAAAGCTAGCTTCTGCTTGATTTTGTATGTGTATCTTATGTTGCTGTATGTTGCAAAACTTTACGTGAAGTCGGTTGTTTTCATTTTGCGCGCACGAAACTGTCAAACACGATCGCAGCGTTACTACACTTTACTTTGCTTGTGCGTGCATGTGTTTGTATGTGCATGTGTATGGCAAGCCAATTTAGCACTTATTCCTCTGAGGAACGTAATTTTGTTACGCTGTAGCACTTATTTTTTCTAATTACCAGCCTAGTACGTAAAATAGGTGCAACCACAATATATTTGTATTTATTAGATACTTGTACTTAAGTTATTAGTACTTTCAAATATTTTTCTACTCTATTAAAAATAAAAGTTCTATATTGGCTAAATAAATATGGTTCTATGAATAACCTTAAACACAAACTTTCTGTCACACAAAAGGTATTTTATAGTGTTATTTAAAATGTTCTTCAAACTAAGAAGAAATGGTTCAAGAACTGTTGCTTGCACTCTATCTATGGTTTCCCTATTCTTACACATGTTCCATGTACTTACTATAGTAATAACAATAAATTATGCAATTATGTCATTAAATGTATAGTTAAATTGTAACAAGGATGCCAGAACATAAAGTTTAACCAAAAGTGCTTGAATGACTATTTGACTACAGTATATGTGACTATGCATAGTGAATATATATTAAATAACTACATGTGCTGTATGTTGTTATGGTAAGAGTTAGGTTTAGTTTGAAATTATGTTGAAACTATGCATCATTTATTGTTATTACTAAGGTAAGTTATTGGAATGTGTAACAAGGAAATAATAGAAAGCTGCTACCGAACTGTTCACCAAAAAGTTTAAGGAACCAAAATGTTTGGGGGGAATCACTGCAAAAATCTTGTTTATTTTTAAGAGTCCGCTTTTTTATCATCTGCAGTTAACTAGACACATTCACCTTAGACTATATATTTTTTCCATAAATATGTCAAACAGCTATTCAGATTAAGCATCAGCAATATATATAAAATACAAAAAAAATAAGATACAGTATACGAAATGTTACTTGAAACAGTTGGGTTCAGAACTAGTGTATTGTGAATACTTCTTGGGCCTTTTAAAATATAGTAGGATATATGCAGAAATGTTGTATAGTTTATTTTACATTTATTCATTTTCATTTTTTTCATGAAATAAAAAGAAAATCAGCAATGACTAACTGAAAAACATATTTTGCACTGTTTAATTAAGTGAACTTAAGAAGTAGCAGCAAAAATACTAGTTAAATGAGTAAATGATAAAATGGCCTGCCACAGCATGTGTTGTGTCCCGTTCGCGATGTGACACAAGTGCTTTGCATTGTTCATCTAAAGCGGTCCGAGAAAATAATTTTTTATAGCGTTTAACCTGTTTCGTTTCATTCATCAACACGCAGATACATAATAACTTATAAATATCTCTGAACAAGACGAGGTGCTTATTACTCTGGTTCGAACAAGCGCTGTCAGAGGACTCCTATTTCTTTTACAATGAAAGAACGACTGACTTAAAGCACGCACGCTAAACGCATGTATGAGTCTTTGCACTGAATCATACGATTTTATTTTGTGACAGCGTAGCACGAAAGTAAGGCATCGGAGCATGACGTCATAATGCAGGCCAGTCAGACTGTTTGATTAACCGTCGAGATATTGAGGGTTTGAGCGGTTTGTGCTGACGAGGCAAATTCTCTTCTAAAAGCCTAAAGGCTTAAAAGATTGTAATCCAGGGGCACGAATTTCGTCTGGGTTCTGTTTTACAAACTGTAAATTCTTATGGTTAAAAGAAGCAATAGCAAATTTACCTAAGTGAGTAGTAAAAAGTATTAAGCAGATAAGCTATTGCTTCAGGCAGAAAAAAATAAATAAATAATTGAATTCTATCTCATATGATAGAGTTTAAAAGTAGTTCTCCTGAAAATGAAAAGCCTGCATCATTTACTCACTTTCATGTTAATAGAAACCTGTCAGTTTCTGCGAAACACAAAAAGAGATGTTATGTACCAGTCACTTTCATTTTATGAAGTGGGAAAAGGAAAGTGAATCACATATGAGGCTATCAGTATCTCAGAAGTTTTGTCTACACATCTCCTTTTGTGTTCCATGGAAGAAAAAATTAATATTAGTTGGGAACATGACAGTGAGCACATGATTCATTTTATAGCTTGATTTATGTAAACCTGATTAGAAACATTTAACAATACTGTTAAATACACCTTATGTCACAATTAGTAAAACTAATGTTAAAAATCAAATAAAATCGTATGATGAGCATTGAAAAAATATAGTTTAATTTATTTTGGTACTGAACGAATGAGCTGCACAGAGTGAGAACATATAAAACATATTTTTTAATATTAACTAGAACATTCAAAATGCTTTATTGTACATATTTAGATTGCAAGTAAAATATTTTAATGTTATTTTATTTACAAAATACACAAGGTGGTAGTGTATTTGTTTTGTCATCACTTTAGTTCACTATACAATTCAAGTTCAATTCAAAAGTTTTTTGATATTAACTTTTAACCACAAATAGCATATGGTGCTACTGTTTTCATTTTGCCGTCAACTTTGTTCCCTCAACAACAACATTTCAAATCGACGTTCATATTTGAAATACTTCCACCTCTGATATAAAATGTCTCTGTGAGTTTATGTTTGAGAAGATGTGATGACTGACAGTGATTGAAGGTTACCTTTGTGGGGCCCCTTCGTCAGTTCATTATGAGAGCTTTATGGCATCCATTGCATTGTCTGTATGTTTCTTATTCCTTGCCCCGGGCCCTGTGCTGATCCTACCTTGAACCTTTTCTGCCGAAGGCTTGCGGAGGACAGGGGGGGGGGTGGTTGGATTTGAATTGCAGCGCAAGTTAGTGCTTGCTGTAACCTTCAGCACCTCCTCCTCCTCCCCTCGGCCTGCATCTGCACCATACTGTTTGAATTCAGATGTGGACCAGAGGAGAAAGTTCCTCGCCGGTTCTCTGTGAAACTGTACTCCGGTCCCCTAATCCTCCTCGGCTGCCACATCGGGTCATTCTAAATTTGAAGTGTAACGAAATTTCCTGTGTTAAATGAAAACACCCGTGAAATAAAAGCCAAGCAGTGTATGACCACCGGTGAGCAAACATCTCACACCTGGCCCTGTGTCACATGGGGATATCGAGCAGTTTAGGTGGCTGAAAGACTTGCTTGAGGGTGGAAACGATACGGTAATATTTTTTTTCATAAAAATGAATGAGGTGCATAATCGTATGTTTGAATGAACAGATTTGATGACAGTCTTTGTAGTACGGATTTGGTGTATGCGGAGTGTGAATATATTGCTGCAGGGGTATGATTGTGTTGCACTGTTAGTTTTGCTTTTGGATTTAGGCCAGATGTGATGTCACAAGGCTTCATATCTCAGGTTTTGTAACATTTGACAGCACAGAGACACAAAAATTACAATACATCTTAAAAGTTTGGCTGATGAGAGAATTTTGTAAAGGTAAAGGCTAGATAGGGACACAGCAACATGGTCCTCTTGAATACAACTAAACTGGCTGTGTTTACTTTTTTAAAGCATAGTCGTGGTCTTTATTTGAAATGATTCAATGACGAACCTTATTCTTAAGAAAAATGGGTTTTGGTAATGTTTCATCAAAATATGACTTACTGTACTGTATCATTTCCTGATGGACAAAATCAAGGGACATTTTCACATTTGAGAAGGGAAAGTGATCATATTTAGGTAAACTTCTGTATTCTGTAGTGGGAAACGGAAACCATGAAAAAAAGTTTTTGTACAAATTTATTTTTGCACATTAATTTGCCCTTGTGGCAAAATAACTATAATAGTAAAAGAAATCCACAATAGCGCATTTCTAAAACTTTTCACCAGAGAGAAAAGATTATTTAGGTTACATTGGCCATAAGAAGAATGTCAAATTTGCTGTCACTTCTTATGCAGTTGTACTATAAAGACTCCCACAGCAATGTTAACCAGTTTTGTGTTTAATGCTAAAATAAAGCCAAATAGACAATAATTAGAAAGAGGATTTCTGTTAAAATGACATAGTATAAAAATGGAAAGAATTAATGCAATTAATAGAATTGATAACTTGTGACTGGAGGAATAATATTGTACTGCTTACTCTTATTATGCACGCTTAAATGTTTTTTGTCACTTTGAAATATTTTAAAAGGCTATTAAAAGTAGTTGAATTTTGTTACAAAAGACAATAACAGTACTTTTTCTGTTTCTTTTAAATGCATTTTTGATCATTTACTCATGTAATTCTTTAAAATGAAAAGATTTACAGTTTTGAATAAAATGTACAGATCTGCAGATTTGAATAAAAATGCTGAAATGTTTTTTTTAAGTTACCAAAATGTTGGCAGATAATAGCAGAGGCACTTCTATAGACAAAATTGAATTGAACAGCCAAAATAACACATTTCAATTGACAATAATAAAAATGAAGTAAGGCCAAGAAAACAAAAATGAGAGTGGAATAGGAGAGATGCGGTAAAGACTTGGAGAGCTGATAAACGAACGATGGAGACATAAAACAGAAAAAAAGAGCTTCAGTGACTTTTCATTTAGCAGACGTGTTCTTGATGTCAGAAACACCCTGTCCAGACCTTGTGTCCCAAAGGGCCGCGTGTCAGAAGCCG
This sequence comes from Danio choprae, assembly GCA_903798125.1. Taxonomy (NCBI): domain Eukaryota; kingdom Metazoa; phylum Chordata; class Actinopteri; order Cypriniformes; family Danionidae; genus Danio; species Danio choprae. Next base: position 542,883 of record CAIGQW010053747.1, read on the forward strand.
CCTGGAGGGTTTCTGCCCCAAGGCCGGACTGTAAGCTAAAAAATGTCTGGTTAACATAACGGCAAATTTGCATGTTTTGACTGCATGGGGGGAAACAGTCGGCTAGACCAATCGGACAGGGAAAAATGCACTTGCAAAATGGTGTATGAAAGCGTTCACACAGCCGGGCTCATGCATATCCAGACCTGAAGTATTTGAATTCATACTCCTCATCTTTCAGAGTTCCAAACGTGTTTATTTTCCACGCATTTGGAAAGTGTTGTCTAAAGTGTAGCTGTCTAAAGCCGTGTGTCAATACGTAGCCACAGTCATTAGTCTGTTTTGCTGCTGTATTTGAAGGGGACTCGACTCTGGCTGTCATGGACTATTACAGCTGTGTCTCATTAGGTTGTTGTAGACCATAATACTGTTACTCTTTTGCACAAAACTTACATAAGGGTGCTGTAAAATTCCCAGAGCAGGTGTTAGAAATGCTGGTGAAGTTTATGATCACCTGTGGTGCATGACATACAGCCAAATTCGACAACAGTGTTTTCACTGTTGCGATAAAATCATCAGAAGCATTCGTTGCCGTCTTATTATCGGGCACACACAGAATTTGTTTCCACGGAGCTCCGTGGATAATTTTGATTAACAGGTTGTTGTGTTTTTACATTTTCATACTTTTCTTAATTTGATAATGCATTCAGCTTCTAGTTGTTTTGGTATTTGGGCAAATTAGGTCATGTTGGTGATTAATGTAGTTCCAGTGTAAATATAACCAAATTTAAATCTGTTGCAAAGAATTCTAGAAGAAAAGGGTTATAGATGACATACATTTTTTTTACATTCTCATAGATTTATTGAACATTCCGGGAAATTTGATGATGCTTTAGCTACCTAATTTGGCATTTGTATATTTGATGTTTTATTTATTTATTTTTATTGTTTTTTTTAAGAGTAATTCTAGTTTACTATTCATTCATTCATTTTCTTTTAGGCTTAGTCCCTTTATTAATCTGGGGTCGCCACAGCAGAATGAACCGCTAACTTATCCAGCATATGTTTTACACAGCGGATGCCCTTCCAGCTGCAACCCATCACTGGGAAACATCCACACATACCCATTCACACTCATACACTACGGACAATTTAGCTTACCCAATTCACCTATACTGCATGTCTTTGGACTTGTGGGGGAAACCGGAGCACCCGGAGGAAACCCACGGCAACACGGGGAGAACATGCAAACTCCACACAGAAACGCCAACTGACCCAGCCGGGGCTCGAACCAGCGACCTTCTTGCTGTGAGGCGATCATGCTACCCACTGCGCCACCGTGCTGCCTCTAGTTTACTAATACATTATTAAAAAATTTGTTATGTATAATATATATAATGTATAATAAGGAGTGACAGCAATTCTTATGACCAACCTAACCAATGTCTCAATCGTATTTTTCTCTGTTGGAAAGCCAGGTAAAAAAAACATTAAATGACAAAAAGTCAAGACAGCAAATATTTTTATGTTGCTTTAACTTATTTTAATAAATTAGTCAGGTTTCAACTACATTTTTACAATTATACATAGTTTAACGGAATATTTTTAGTCAGTTTGACTGATCTAAGTTGAGATGACTAGAAAAGTTAATTTAATTCAAGGTAAGGCAGCAAGAATTTTTGGCGGTGTAGAAATTAGGCTTTATTTTATTTATTTTTGTATTTTTTTATTTTGCCACTAGGGCAAATTATGATGCAAAAATCAGTTCTGTTATAGTTTCCGTTCACCACTGCAGAAGTTTAATGACTTCCACTTTTTAGATGATTTTATCCATCAAGACATTATCAGATTATGAAACACTTTGCTCAGCTAAAAAAATACATTTTCAGAAGTCCAGTAAATCATTATATCTTGTCGAAAGAAGACCAAAACCAAACCATTTTTTCTTATGAATAAGGTGCACCATTGATTCATTTAAAATAAAGTCCACAACTATGTTTTACTGTTTTTTTATCATTATGATTATCATCAGCATTTATATATTTGGCAGATAACTTTGAAGTTGAAGTTTGGCAGTTACTTTGAAGTTACACATATTAAGTTCTTGCTTTCCTTGGGAATCAAACCAAAAGCCTTGGCATTGCTAGTACCATGCTCTTCTATTTAAGCTAATACTGATGTTTTCGCAAGGGCATACTGGTGTGATGCCTAAGTCTATAGCTCATTACCTGCTGAATTGATGCCTGATATATTTTGAACTGTGAAACACTCCTCATGTTGACAGTATAGTAGAAGGCTCAACTTGGGCCCACATAAGAAAACTACATCCCATCAGCATCAGACAAGTGGCCCGATTACACTCTGTATGCTTGAAACCGAATGGTTGGCATACCATTCCATTGTCAGTCTGTCATCCATGGCATTTAGCAGCATCATGGCACTGAACTGGGGATTCCTGTTCTCATGGTGAGCTGAAGAGAGAGAGAGAGAGGGAGAGATTTGTCATTGGACCTTAATCAGCACTTGTAAAATGGACAATAGAAATAATTCAGATTTTTGTCACTGCATTTTTTTTACTCTTTATTGTCCTCTCCATAATTTGTCACCCTGCCAGTTTGCTGTGTTGTCACACATTATCGCCTTGTTGGATAGAGACAACTATATTTCAGCATTAACAATTGATCTGAAAACTGACCTGGGTCAATTACATGAACCTCAGTTTTTCTCTTGATATTTATTTAGTTAGTTTAAATAATTTTCCATTTATTCATTTGTTTATTTACAATTATTGACTTTAAAATAGTTATGTAAAAATTAATTAAAGGAAAATAAAAATATATAAATGACTAAATGTCTATAATAAATAAATGTATAATAAAAATGTATATATTAAACCTCAAAATAATTACATAAAAATGAATTAATCTAAAATGAAACACTTTGCTAATTTATAAGATATATTACAGTATATCAAATATAATAAAAGATGTATCTTATTACAGTATATTAAGGACATTATAAAATACCAGGGTTGATTATGATACATGTTTCTTTGCATAATGAATGCTAATGATAAATAATCAAAATTATACACAAAACTATTTAAAAATACAAAATACTTACACTCAAGGTGTAAGAAAATTACTTCTTTACTTTGACCTGGTGCTCACATTTTTGAAGTAAATCTATTTTACAAAAAACAATGACGTTTTGCATAGTGTGAAGCAACGAAGAAAACATTTCTCACAATTTTAAAAGTTATTTCCTTTTCTTTATCTTGCTCTTATTTTTCCCTGACCTGCCTGATCCGAGCCGCTAAAGTCATGGCCGGTGAGGTATTAAAAGGGCAGTTTAGGTGTCAGAAGAGCTGCTAATGACGGCCAGTTCATTGATACGCTGACCTCGGTGCTTTGTGTCTGGTTTTAGCCACAGACCTGCCCGCACAACACCGAGAGGATACTTTACATCTTATCCTGTGGTCAACAATGGCACCATGGAGACCCAGGAGCACAGTGACTGATCGGGGGTCAGTTTAAAGCTCTCAAAGCTCCCTCCTAGGGTTTAGACTGAAGGGCCACTCACAAGGACTATAAAATAGCTATAAAAAAATAAAGATATCGTTCTAAGAATCAGATCACAGCCATAATGATAACAGATTAGAAAAACAATATTGTTAGAATCATTTTCAGACATTTATTTTCAGCTGATAAAAAATAAAATGCTCAGAGCCAGTCAGAATCCATTGAAATATAAAGTGCTTATGCATTTAAATGAAGAGAAGCTGACTGTTTGATGGTATTTGGATAGTTCACCCAAAAATGGAAAAGTACTCACTATTTACTCACCTTTAAGTGATTCCAAACCTTTATGAGTTTCTTTCTTCTGCTCAACGCAAAAGAGATATTTTGAAGAAAGCTGAAAACCTGTAACCATTGACTTCTGTTGTAGGAAAAACAAACACTATGGAAATCAATGGTTACAGGGTACCAGTAGTCTTCAAAATATCTTCTTCTGTGTTTAACAGAAGAAAGAAACTCATAAATGTTCAAAACAAGTAAAGGGTGAGTAAATAATGACAGAATTTTCATCTCTTTAAATCCACTTTTTAAAAAAGTGCTTAACTGACAATGAATATATTGAAACATTTTATTTGTTATGAATAGCAGGGCTTCAGGAAAGTTATTCATTGCAATCTTTGAAGTTGCAGAGAAAAAATACTGATTTGTAACATTTTTTTCCCACTACACAATCTAATATTTCTTAATTCACTGTTTTATTATTTTTACTTGTTAACCCTGATGCGCAAGCTATATGTTGTCTTTTTTTTAAGCACAAAATGGGTCTAAAGCAACCAATATTGTTTCAATAATGGCTGAGTGTTTCATTGCTGAATCTTTAAAAGAAATGTGTTTAAAAAATTATTATTGCAGGTATTCATTCATCATGTATCAGTTTTTTATTTCAAATCATAAAACATTTTTTCTTTACTTACTTTATAAAGCTTAAACATCATTCATTCATTCATTCATTCATTCATTCATTCATTCATTCATTCATTCATTCATTCATTCATTTTCTTTTCGGCTTAGTCCACTCATACACTACGGCCAACTTAGTTTATTCAATTCACCTATAGCGCATGTCTTTGGACTTGTGGGGGAAACCAGAGCACCTGGAGGAAACCCATGCAAACATGGGAAGAACATGCAAACTCCACACAGAAATGCTAACTGACCCAGTCGAGGCTCGAACCAGCGAACCTCTTGCTGGTAAAAAAAAACTTCTATAGAAATCTTTGATATTTGATCATTCTGTATTATTCAAAAAGTATGAAAGAAAAAATGAAAATGAAATATTGACTATGGATTACTGAATGATGGAAATAATTTCTTGCAAAGATAGAACATAAAAACTCAATCGGGACACTTCATTTTGTGCATCAAAGTTTTAAATGTGTCAGAAATGGAGCATGCAGAAATGTAGCTTGCTGGTTACAAGGAGTTAAAGGGATAGTTCACCCCCCAAACAAACAAGCAAACAAACAAACAAACAAACAAAGTCACTATTTACTCACCACAAAAGAAGATAGTTTGAAGAATGTTAGAAACCGGTAACCATTGACTTCCATAGTACTGTAGGAAAAACAAATACTATGGAAGTCAGTGGTTACTGTTTGAATTTTTTTTTTTTTTTAAAGATTTTTCCAAATAATTTCTTTTGGGTTCATTAGAAAAAAGAAACAGGTTTGCAACAAGTGAAGGGTGAGTAAACAATGACAGGAATTTTAGTTTTGGGCGAACTTTCCCTTTAAATACAAGAATTCCAAATAAAAAATACCAGTGTGGAATTAAATGCAGTTATTACAATTATTTATTAGATTAGATTATTATTTAAAGAGATAGTTCACCCAAAAATTA
>CAIGQW010053747.1:555761-570145 GCA_903798125.1 Danio choprae
ACATTCACAAAACAAGATAAATATCTTTTTATAGCAAAGCTTACAAAATGAATATTTAATAATATTAATTAGATTTTAAATATAATAACTGAAACAAATGAAACAATATTCGATTATAATCATTAAATAATCTTTAAAAAAGGCTTAATTTTTGATATTTGCAATAGCTGTGTTTTTACAAAACCTGAACCCGAACATTTGTGTTGGTTTGAAATCCAATTAAAATCTGATTTGCAGTCTGCACGGTCAGATCAGATTTCACGTATTTTGTCATTTGAGATGTTCACCTTTGCCCCAGATATTGAACTGTGTGACATTCACTTTACAGTGAATTACAAATGAAAAAACTAAGGGGCTGTTCAAGACGCAAAGTTGATTATTTGCTTTTTGCATATGTTTAAAATGCTCTAAGCATGTGTTTTTCATGCAACACATTTTCAAGCAGCATTTTCAGTTTTATTCATCCTCTATTTCCACAGTAATAACTACTCTGGTTATAGAAGAAAGTATCTTGGCATTTTGCTGATGCTTACATGATTACCATAGAAACTGATACACCAGATATTGACTACACTGCCCGAAAAAACAGATCACATTTCAGCACTTGCAAAATCATGGTGCAGAACCTTTAGATTGGATTTGAAAAAGAAAATCGGATTTGTGTGATATTCAAGATTTTATGTAATTATGAGTTTTGGATGGATGGATAGATAGATAGAGATTTATATATATTCCATCCATCCATTTTATTAAATATATTTAGAAAATGTTGACTTTATTGTTACATTATGTGACATTTGACATTACTTAAAATATTAAACTAAAACAAAAACAATGAATAAAAAATAGTCTAAATGCTTTTTGTTTTAAACACATGAAGCTATTAATTTTTTAGCACATTTATTTGTGAAATGATTATTTCTTTTTCATATTTTGGACACATGTTTTAGTAACAGTATTTATATCAAAATTATTCATTATTCATCCTCTTCTATCACAAATATTAATCAGGGCTCCTGCATTCAAACCCATAATGGGATTTTACAAGCCCTGGATGCGCTGTTCAGTCTAGACTGTAATATTCGTCGTGGGTTTGATAAAGTACAAGATAATGAGTTACAACGTGGTTTCAGTAGTGGCTAGAAATCATCATCCCACCACAAGCTCATAATAATAATAGGTGTGTGTGATTTCTCAGTGGAGTGTGTTTGAGGGAAAGAGTCTGAGCAAATGATAGGTAGTGAGTGAAGAAAACGCATGTGCACCTTTGTTAGCAAGTGAGCCACTGACAGAAGGGCCTGCATGTAAAAGAACACTGCGTGAGTGAGAAACCCAAAGCTGATCCCAGAAATCTGATCTGCCACTCTGACAAGGGTAAATAATGAAACGGACAGAATCACAGCCTGAGTGGAGTGCACACACGGCGTGCAGCTACACATGCATACCCGTCCACATGGTCCTGTCAGAAGTAATTTTTTATAGCTTTTTGGTGTGGGTTCAATTTGCTTAGGGAATTTCTGTATAGTATTTTGAGTGTGCAAAGAGAGCCGTCGTCAAGGATGTTATGCAGATTTGCCATTAATAAGCATAGTTTATATATCCTATATGTTTTAAAATGTATTTTAGATGGGTAAAAACAGAAAAATGATAATTTTATGTATTTGTAATCCATTTAAAGTTTTAATAATCTCATTCAAACTTTATTAACAAGTTTTTTAAACATATTTCCAGAGTACTTGAAATATATATAAATATACATATAAATATGAATGAATGAATAAATGAAACATGAATCATTATAGGGATTGCTCACCCAAAATTATAATTATAATTTTTTATACTTTCTGCACGCCCTAAAATTGTTCTGAACCTGAATTATGTTCCAAGTTTCAGAAAAATTTTGGACAAACATATAAAAAAACCCGGATTTAAAGCAATTCAACAATCGATTTTTACATTTTATTAGTAAATAAAATCCTTCTTTTCTCTATCTATAAAATATTGATAAACATATCAATAAATGTGAATAAAACACTTAAAACACTTAAAAAAACAAAAAAACTTGTATTACTCTTATGTGTCTGGAACAAATTGCTGCTATGTTTCCCTTCAGCTTTGTGGGTATTTTTCAAATTACAACAGGGAGAGCCTTAGTCTGTTTGAAAAAAAAAAGAAGTCATGGACAGCAGGCTTTACATTTAAGGAAATGCTCGTAAAGCAAGAAAAAAAAACATGACCCGACATGTATTGAACGCAGTGTCCAAAAGAAATAAATCAACACTGAACTATCTTGCTATTTTCTTCTGTAGAGCTGTTGATACTGTTGCTGATTTAAATGTATTTCATAATTGAATGAATTTATTGAATCTGAACTAACTTGAGTTAAATAACACCATTGTCTTTTTAGAATTTGTCCCATATTTGATGAAGTGTGCATCTCTGACTGTCATTGTGTCCTGTTTATTACCATGACACTGCTTTGAATTTTAATTATGAAAAAAAAAAAGATTAAAAGGTTGACTTAAGTTAACAAACCTTGCTAAATGTTTCCAGACCAGACGCCGACCCCGACGCGCTTCTTGAAGAACTGTGAGGAGGTGGGTCTCTTCAGTGAACTGGATTGCTCTATCGAGCAGGAGTTTTGCAAGGCTCAGGAGGAGGAGGACAGTAAACAGGTGAGTTTATTTTGCGATTCCCATTAATGTCAATATTGCACCATCCACCTCTCATTTCTGCACTGATGCACACACATGCAGCAGGCAGGTGGAGATTCTGTGGCTGAATCAGGTTAAGATACACCCAGAGATCAGATTTGGCATCTGAGCCTCTAACAGATTGACAGCTGTGTTCATGAAGAGCATTGTTTGTCTGACTATCACATTTCACCTAGACAATAACACACTCTTGACCTGTGTCTACAGAAAGATTTAGGGCATCATAGTCTTGCTTCTGGTGTAAGAGGCTTCCCTAAGGCCCAGGTTTTTTTCTTCTGTGACTTGGTCACAGTTTGTCAACTGAGATATATAATCATTTCAACCTGGCATTTACTCTTATTTTGTCACACTTTACATCACTTTTCCAAGAGCACTTGCAGAGCCAGTGGCTGTTCTGCAAGCAAGCATCAATGATTTGAACTTGATGCGAGCTTCAACCGGTAGCCAGTGCAGCTAGATAAAGTAAATTAAATTTACCTTTATTTCTATAGCGCGTTTTACAATGTAAATTGTGTCAAAGCAGCTTAACATAGATGAAGTTCTAGTAAATTGAAACTGCTTCAGTCCAGTTTTCACAGCTGATGTTCAGTTTAGTTCAGTTCAGTAATGTAAATGTCACTGCTGAAAGCCAAAACACTGAAGAGCAAACTCTTCACTGATGCGCAGATCCACAGCAACAGAAACACAGCATGCCAATGGCCACAGTGGCGAAAACCTATATATATTATATATTAATATAGATAAAAATAAAGAGAGGTGTGACGTGGACTTATTGAAGACCAGACAAGTTGCCGCATTTTGGATCATTTGGTTTTTGGGTGCAAGATGGGAGTCCAGCTAAAAGAGCATTACAGTTGTCCAGCATAAAAATGAAAAGAGTGTGCAGCATGATAGGTTAGGAAGGGTCTTATTTTTCTGATGTTGAAAAGTGAAAACCTGCATGATTGAGCTGTGTTAGCAATGTGCTCTTTGAAAGAAAGCTGGACATAAGCATGTATAAAGTCTAATTCATATTCTTGACATGTGCCATGCCATGATATGAACCAAATAAGTGTTACCAAATAATAACAGCAATGTAAATGTATATTTACGCACTTGGAAGAGGCTTTGGAACACAATTTACAATCTATTCAAGGTACACATTTTAACAAGCATGTGTTACATAGGATAGAACAAGCTGTTTTTGTTTAATTATAATGCAATGCTCTACAAATTAGTGCTACACGAATCCCACATTTTCACGAAGATTAAAGGGCACAGAGCATTATGTCTTTCTTGTGGTAGGGGCACTATTTTAGTAAATGCTCCTAACAGTTATATTTTAAGAAAGGTTGGTGTGAGTCACACTATATGATTCACACTACTAAATGCTACTAAATAAACAAACCCATGTTACACAGCTTAAAATAAAATGTGTTTTGGTACGCAATGCTAACAACGTATGAGTATCATACTGTTTCAAATATTTGACATTTTATACTAAAAAGTCAAAAAGTGGACAAGCTAATAAATGTTTGCGATTCTTTGAACGCCTTAATATAGCATTATCCATTTGTTGACAAACATGTTGTTACTAGGTACTTTAGAATTATTGATTTAGGCCATTTTTAAATATAGATACTATTTGTGTAAGTATGCAAAACAGTTAGCTAAAATAAGGCAAGTAAAAGTTCAGCTCCTTTAAGCTGTTTTCCTGTCATGATTTTACTGATAGCTTAGCAACATGCTACTCTCAAACTCTGTGCATATAATTAATATACAGTGTGTAGCTCGCTTAAAGCTTTAGAACTCAAAACTTAAACTACGTTTCCTTACCATAAAGGAAGTTTGTTTAAGGAAGTCATGTTTAAAATTGATAACTAAATGAAGATGGTTTTGAAGCCATGGTGATAACAACACTAATGTGGGTGTTTTTATTGTGCATCTCCAAAGTTTGATAATGATGCAAACTAACACCTTCACCTCTAATGACTATTTTGGCTGGATTCAGTGACCACCACAGCACTGTCTGCAAGACAGCCATTCTCTAGATAAACTAATGGTGTGCGTTAATCTGGGGAGTTTACACTTGAGGTTTAGGTTTAGTGCACCATGCCAAGTCAGCAAGCAGCAGGTTGTAGCAGGACTTTGCTGAGCTCAGGCGAAAACAGGTGAGCTAGAGATATTGCCCAGAGCCTTTCAAAGAATTCAGCTGTGTTTGTCTTTAAAGAAAGGTACTAAAATCAAATGTGGAACATGGCTTATCTGTCTAGAATCTTATGCCCATAAAAGATGTGTTTTTAGTTCAATTAAACGTGTCTTGGTGAGCTATAACTATATAGAAATGCCTGTTCCTGGTCATAAAATATTATCATATATAGTTTAATTGTCAATACATAGAGTGCTGCATGGATGATGTATTTTTGTTGGCCAATGCCCAGAAATGAGTTAGCATTATTCCAGCAATTATTGCAAAGAAAACAAGTGAAAAGAAAAAAATCATGGCTGCAGTTATTCGCCACTCTATACACTCGAATGAAAGCGATTCATTTATTTGGTTAAATTGTGTTGCTGACACCACTCTAAGCAAATTACGAGGTTTTGTGAACTATTTAAATGTATTTAATACTTTATATAAAATGCTTTTTTTTGGTGATGGCAGCTTAAAGACGCCTATCATACGGAGAATAAAGTTAAATGCATTGGTCAGGTGTGATTTTTGTTTTTCACAGACTTCAACAGAGTGTAGTTGGGTCTCATCTATCAAATCTGATCTTTATTTTATATTTTCTATTGGTTTCAAGTCAGGTGAATGGCTTGTCTATTCTACGGCTTGATTTTATTTCTCTGAAACAATTTGAGAGGTTCCTTGGATATGTTTTGGACCATTGTCTTGCTGAAATGTCCACCCTGGTTTTATCTGGTTTTACCCTGGTTTTCATCACTTTGCTTTCTAACTACTGAGAGATTTTAGCTGCTGTCTGGGGTTTCACTGCCTTTCTACACCTCCCTTTCTTCATGTGTTCAATACTTTTTTCCTGTGGCCTTTCATTTTTTTTTAAACATAACTTAATTTGTAAACTAATTAGTTTTGTTTGCTTTGTATATATGGATTTTTTTGGTTGTCACCAACATCTAGTTAAAAATTTAAGTCAACAGCACCTTTAGAAATATGTTTTCTGAGAAAAATGGTGATGTGTTCAATACTTTTCCCCCCACTGTAAAAGTCACTGTAAAAGCCAACGAGTCAATGTCATCTTCACCTTGATTTGTGTTTTGAAGTTTAAGTTGTGCTTTCAAGAAGTGGTCCTTCATGCACATTTCTCTTCTTTGCCTTTGACTGAGACTTACTCTGTCTGCTACAGGAAATGCATGCATAAGCTTGGATTCACAGTTCTTTTACACCTAAACAACTAACAAAGTGCAAACCAACAAACCTCCTTTTTCACACGTCAAGCCTGCCTTTAAGTGGCCTTAACCATAGAGGCTGCTATAAATGACTTTCAATGATAAATTCAGGCTTTGTCTTTTAGTTTTTGATGTACATTTTTAAAGGTGTGGTCACATTTACCATGACACTAACACATTTTCACAGGCAAAATCAAGTCAATAGAATTATTTTATAATGATTTTATAATACAAAAAGTTTACAACAGTTGCAAAAGCAGATTCACAGATATGAAAAGCTGCTTAAAGTTTGGAAGTAATATCAGTTTGAGCTGTGTTACATACATTTGCTACACAAATGACAAAAGACAATGTATTTTTCCGCTTGCAAAAAGTTGCTAAAATGTCACTTTTAGACATCTTTAAAGTCTGCAAGAAGCTGAAGTTTTAATGGGTTTACTGCACTACAGTCGCCAGACACTTTATTAGACACAGCTGTTCAGATGCTTTTTAATGCAAATAACTAATCAGTGAGTCTCAAGCCAGCTAACGAATGCATTAGGGCATATCGTCATGGTCAAGATGATCTTGTAAATTTAAACCAAGCATCAGAAATGGGAAGACTTTGAACATGACATTGTTGGTTTGGAGTGTCTGAGTGTTTCAGAAAATGCAGATAAACTGGGATTTTCACAGCCCAGGCATGTTAAGATTATGCGCCTAAGCTTAAATTTTTACAAAATGTTAAATACGCTGCTCTAGGTACTTTCTTACCATGTTTCAGATTACCAATCCACTAAAAGGCGATGTCTACATTTTTGCAAATTTTAAACGTGTTACCTACTGTACATTTAGTTTCAGATAAACACATAAACCCTTCCCTAAACCCAACCAATAGTTTTGTTTTAAAACAAAAACAAACAGTAAGAGAAAAGTGCATTGCAACCACATATGAACGTGTAACATTCATTTTATCTAAAAACTGCACTCAAATATATGTTTAAGAAATTTATTTTTGTGGTTTATAAAAATGTAGGCCAAAGCATGTATTTCCAATGAGCTTGCGTTGGACTTGCATGCACAACTATGCCTAGAGTTTACAGAAAATGCTCCAAAAACAAATCAAAGGCTAGATGAGGTTGTTCTGATGGAAAGGCAACTGTAACTCTAATGTGTTACAACTGAAGCTTGCAGAAGAGCCTCTATTCACATTAAACCTTGAAGCAGATGAGCTACTGCAGCAGAAAACCACAAAGGTGCCACATCTGTCAGCTCAGAACAGGAAACTGAGGCTACAATTCACATGAAACTACCAAAAATGGACAATGCAATAATGGAAACATTGTTGGCTAGTTTGGTTAATCTCAATTTCTGATTCAATATTCAGATGGTAGGATCATAATTGGACATAAACAACATGAAAACATGGTTCCATCCTTCCCTATCTGGTGTTTTTTGGCTGTTATTTCCAATTGACCATTCAATAAAATCTACAGCCTAAGTATTGCGTCAGTAAACATGTAGTAAAAAAAAAGATAATAGATGTTGCTTAAAATGGATGGTGAAGAAATTTTAACTGAAGAATGCAAGGGCACATGAACTTCAATTTTGATTCAATCTTGACTTCAAGGAATACAAATAAAATAGTTTGGGTTTTAACTGGGAATTTGCTGGTATGTAGTTTAATTTATATATTTACCCTTGTATTGGGACTTACTCTCCTCTTTTCTCATTTTCTGAACAGAATATCACTCTTCATGGTCAGGGAGGCCCTAACCAGCACCAGCAGACCCACTCAAGAATGACCAACCATGACAGCAGTATAGTGATCCAGCAGGCACTGCCCTCACCCCAGTCCAGCTCAGTCATCACTCAAGCCCCTTCCACCAACAGACAGATTGGGTAAGTTGACTGTCCTCTCATAACCGCAGCTATGTTGACAAATACAGTGGTAGCTGCCTGCCATCAGTGTAGCATTTACTAGAGTAAAGCTAGCACTTTGATATTTGTCCAAGGTCTTTGCTGTTGTTCACAGTATTCCTGTCAGAATTCAATGGTCAGCTTACACAATATGGAGGAACTGAGATTTTGTTCTTCAAAAGTTAGTGCTTGGCTCTACAGGCCTTATCATACATTTGACGCAATATGGCACCAGATATGATGCAAGTGTTTTTTGCTAGTTTCAGCTTGACACAGATATCATTTTCATGTCTTTTGCCGTGTTGCTTAAATAGTAAAGGAAAATGGGGTTTGTTCAGGTGCATTGTTGGCCAATTGCTATTTCAAGGCTGTTGAAATAGACTGCTTCATTGACTAACTAAAACCTAAAGTCAATGGCGCAATGCTTTTGTTATTGAGTAAAAGGAGCCATAGAATGCACTGATACAATATATTAAATTGCTCTTTGATATCAAAAGGTATGTGGCTTAGGTAAGTGCAAAGATTCTCCAGAAATTATTTTATAAGCCCATTAAGAACCCTAGAAATTGGCCCTAATATGAAATGGTCTGTTTTGACCATATTAGGAAGGGTTGTGAATATTAATGAGCTTTGATCTGATGCTCAAGCAGCTAGGTATATCCATTTTTTCATTTTGTGGCACCTTTAGAGAACTTATTAAAGAAACAGAGATGCACAGCAGCACACAAACATGCCAAATATTAAATATGAAAGGATTACAGTGTAATTCAGCTTGTCTCATAGGTGGTCGATTCGCAAGCTTTAACCACCATTTCCTTTCTGGAGAAGTGAATTCTTTCTGGAGAAGTCTTTGTGCTTGCAAATTCCACAATATAAATTATGAATCAACAGTGGTGTGAGCAAAACTGGCTTTTAAAGGGAATGGAAGATGAGATTGTGTGTGTGTGTTTTTTTAAGGCCCCAATATACATTCATGACTCATTAAAAGAACAGGTAAAACCCTTTTAATCCATATGCCATTTTTCTTGTCGTTGAAGTAGCAGAAGTGGATTTGCACCTGCACAATGCATCTCAGACCATGCAATTAGATGACTACAATAGGGCCCTAACTCACAGTGGACAATAGCTGGATTTTTGGATCTTAATTTTGGGATCCACGTTTTTAGTCCTATAACTTACTTCATAGCTCTTCATAAAGGTTTGAGATTATTATTATTATTTTTGTAAATTGGGTATGTAAAGAGATATGGAATTGTAATGAATCCCACATTCTGGAGCAAACTACCATAAAGGGGAGACCATTCAAAAATAAAAATCTTGTCATTGTTTATTTACGTCATGCTCTTCCACACTTTGACATGACTTTAAATCTAATCTTAGAGGTCAAAGTGAAAAACTGCCCTTATTGAGGTTTTGCACTTCACACATTCAAAGTTTTATTTGCACATCTCAAGAGTCTCACACACTTATACCCAATAAAAGCATTTTATTTTTATCAGACGTGTGACTTTATTTCTCCCAGCTGTGAACTTAAATAGTATTATAGTCTTACTATTACTAACATTTATGATTTTATATCTTGCAATTCCATTTTTTGTTTAAAATGAACTCACAATTGTTAGTTTGTAACCTGAAATTCTGAGATACAATTAATTTCCGAGAAAATTGTAAAATGTAAAATAAAGATCTGACTGATCAGCAAATCAACAAATAAAAAAACAAGTAATAAAATAATGTAACAATTCTTACAATGAAGGTAAACACACTTGAAATCAGCAAAATATCCGTCTAAGGGCATGTTTTCTATGTCCAGGGAAGATTTAAACACTCTTTTGAAGTTTCGTGCATTTCTTGTGTTTGTGGATCTTTCCAGTTGTCCCTGCAGTGACTCTTAAAGTTCTCTGTGTCGTGTAGCCAGCTTGGGTGTGTCCCACAGTGATGACATCAGTGGTGCAGCTCTGGTGGGGATATCAGCTTTTTGGGATGACGCCCCTCTTGCGCAAACACATCCCACTGCTGACCCGTCTTTCTTTTTTTCCTAACAGTCTTATTCAATCTTATTCCCATTTTTTGTTTTTTATTTCTCTTTGTTGCGTCAGTATGCAACCTGTCTGCAGTTTAATCACTACCTGAAACACACTCTCAAACACATGATGGCCCGCAGGGAGAAGACATTATCATTTTCTGCAGTTGTGGAGGTTTAGGATGAAGATTAGAGGGTCAGTCCTGCAGCTGACTCCAAAACCACAGTTTCAGTGTGTGTAACACCAGACTTTCAGAAACAAGATTTTCATAATAAAAACTGTCACTCAGCAAGGGTTATTTATTCACATGAGAGAAATAAGAATGTTCATATCTAAAAACTGAAACATTTGTTGTGTCTAAAAATAAATAAATAAATAAATAAATAAATAAATAAATAAATAAATAAATAAATAAATAAATACAATAGCTAGAAAACAGCAGTCAGTCATTCCAGTTTGACTTCCTGCATATGTCTACCAGGGATTGTTACACATTTGCAAAACGGCAGCCTCTTAAACCATGTAGTTGAACAGAGCCCAGAACAGAGCCTTGAGGTACACCAGATCTTATAGAACTATTTGTAAGTTTGAATTTGTGATTCTGAAATTGAACAAATCCATTGCCAACCCAGATAAGAGGAAAACTAGTAAAAATGGTTACTAATAACTCTAGTATATCATGATTAATCATGTTAAATAGTCAAATTAAATAGAATTAATACTGAAGCCTATCATTATTTTTCGGATTATTCTGTACGTACCCAGGATGTCCCTGGAGCTGAAATGAAAATATGGTAATGACTGTTTATATCCCGATACGCTCTGTTTAGAAAGACCCTAGGACAAATTTATTTAGACACTTTAAACTTGCTTTATTTAGACACTTTTAAACTGCTAACCTTGGATTGACATAAATCTGTTGTAGAAAACAAAGTTAATCTTTAAAATAATATTACAATGTACTTTACAATGTACAATTTCAAAGTACAAAGACATAATCCATTTATTTACATTTATTTATTTAGTAGATGCTTTTATCAAAAGAGACTTACACATGAGGATAAGGAAGTCTGAGTTATTTTCCCCTTCAAACCCACTCACCTGTGTATGTGTTGTCGACTTCAGTGGTCAATAGTACACTATTTATTTTTAAATCTGTGTAAACTCACATGAAAACTTTTTTACAAATCTTTATGCCAATCGTGAGACAGGATAGGCAGTAGGATTGCCCAGATTGGACATCGTGTGAATATTGGATGGAAGACCTGTCAGTCAAGTTGATTGACGGTCTGACAGTGCAATTGTTCTGGTTAAGGGATGGAATTACAGTAGATGAATGAGAGAGAGAGAGGGGATTAGAGACTAGTTAGTTCTCCTTTCTTTGCTGCATTAACTTGTCTTATTCTTAGACATGTAAAGTTAAGAGCTAGTAAATAAGTTTTAAAACTGCACAGATCCTATATAAGCCTGAAACCTGAGTTTCTCTTAGTTTGCTCACCACAAGCACAATAGGCAACAACTGTTTCTGCAGGGTCAGGGGCAATAATACTGAACACTGCTTTGGTGTGAATGCTCTGCTGTGTTTCAGGTCTGGAGAAATGGGAGAGGAATTAATGCTGAGCATATGTGATGGCCAGAGCGTTTGTTGTTAGAACGTAGAGTTGCATGTGTTAAAGCTGTAAAGAAATAGCATTTATTATAGCGCTCATTATGAATGGACACTCACGCAGCTCAGATATTATAAAGTCCTCTGTTTTTTATGGTAGTCATGAAGCTGTCTGTAGTAACTGATGAATATCGTGTCAAAAATCTAAATCAGATGAAAGAATAGCAAAATTTAGCTTTCTTTAGTTGTAATAATTTTTTATTTCAGATATCTATAAGTGTTTAGTTTACTAGCTTGTTATTTTAGTACTTTATGCAAAGATAGTTTTTCAACAAACATTTTTTAAGTAACATTTTTATGGTTTTAGATAATGATCTGACTGAGATTTGTCATGTTGGTTTTAATATTTAATGCTATAAATAATCATATAAAAACAGTAATATAGATGATACAAGTTTATGATAATGACATTTGTTGTTGGCCACTATTTTTGACTGACATGGATTTTTTGTGCCTTTTTTGTTCAAGCATTTTCAAGCTTTCATTTAGTAGCTAGCTCCACAGGTTTATTTTTCTACCTAATTTCTCTGTTTACAATGTTACTTGAATTGTTATTGCTTCAGATGGCTAAAACTAAAATTTAATTAAATGATTAGTATATTGGCTGGATTCGTAGTTATTAGTCTTGTCAACTTTAGCCATTCTGAATGTGAATGTTCAGAGTGTATCTGAAAATTTCTCTTTAATTAAAGTCTGTATGTGTTTTTTCTGCTGACTTGATGTGTACTTTTAAGCTCAGACAAGAATATTAGTTCACCGTAGATAATTTTTTACTCTTCCAATATTTCATAAAGCTCTGTAAAAGCAAGACTTTCTGGTAACTAATACCTAATATACTCTGTTGCCTATATCATTGGTGTGCATTGAAAATGGCAACTCTGTAGGACTCCACAAGTGTGAGAGTGATTGTTTTGTTATGGGGACTTTGGAGGTCAGGGGTGAGCCTATGAAAGCGTGTATCAGTGTGCATGGAAATGTCCACCTCAGCAGGAAAAAAAGGCTTTCAATCCCCTCAGCACAGAAACTCCACTTCCCGCAGGAAGCCATCGAGGCCGGTTAGTGCCTTTGTCCGCAAACTGTTTAATCTTCACTTCCTGCTGCTCTGAAGCGAAGAATCGTAGTGTTTTAGCTAAAAAGGCGTGAATGATCCAATATTGACGTCTGAGATTTAGAAATACTTGTCTGTTGTGAAATATAATGTCTAAATATCACACTGTTCCTAGAAAATGGAGATGAATCATAAATTTGGCATCAAAATGTGGCGTATCGGATGGCGGGTTTACGTCAGAGTAACTGGAATGTTACTAATTTCTGTTACTAATGACATTGTTCTGTCAAGAAAGAGTGTCTATTTAGGGACTATTGTATGAATGCCAAATGAGCTTCATTTATTTAGCACACAATCCACTCATACTGTATGTGTTTCCTTGTTGGCTGATTCCTCTGTGCTGTTATATATAACTCTTCTGCTTTCTAAGAAATGCAATGTTCCTGTTTTTGAGAGAAGTATGGTTAAATGATCAAAATCAGATTATTCACACAGACACATACAGACAAATATAACTATTATGGGGACTTTGGTGTAAAAAATTCCCCTGTTTATTTATGCTTTTGAATTGCATCATGGGTCCTTGATCTTTCTTCCAACAACTTATATATTTGAAAAGTTCAAAAAAGGAAATTTTATTAACATTTTTAATAGTTTAAAGAGATATATTGTCTGGGTTGGCGTTGTATATTATGCTACACAAAAACTTTTTTACAGACTTGTTTCTCTATATATTATTTCGTATACATTATATTATTTCAAACTACTAAAATGTCTCTAAAAGTCACTTTGTTCAAATGTAGAATTGAATTTTCAACATCAAAAGTCGACAGAGCAGAGATCAACATCTCATAATGCAATTCACTACCGTAAATACACTGAAAACACTTGTGAATCACAGAATATGGAAACAGATATTATTTAGTGTACTATTGATGTAATGATTTTTATACTGTACAACACTCACTCAAAACATTTTTACATTTTCAAAATATTGAATTTTGTGTGATTTAACAACTGTTTTTCTGTTGATAAGGATTAAAAATATTTCCCCACCAGAATTATTTGTTATAATTACTGTAAACGTGAGGGAACCTTTGGTCCTCATAAGGTATAGAATACCTGATGTCATTATTGTTAATAAGCAAAGACAATCACTGCTCTTTACTGAATGTCTTTTGTCATTTTAACTGCTGATCTACATTAAACCAATAGAGTAAACCAAGGACTGATTTATTAATTTGTTCTTTTGCTTTTTTATTTTTTCCTCATTTGTTCTTAATTTATTACAAAGAGTACTAATTCTCTTTAATAATGTTTAAATCTTAATATTAGATATAGGCCGTGTAAGGCTACTGTAGTAGTTGCTGATGTGGCATCGAAAATGGTATCGCGATTTTACTGGTATTTAAAGGTTGGTGTCAGAACCTTTTTTTTTACAATGCACATAAAAACTGGTAAAGACTAAACAAATACAAAATAAACTTTTATTAAAAAAAAAAAGAATCATTTTCAATCTGTGCACAACACAAAAAAAGCTTAAAAAGGCTCAAATAAATAACCAATGCCATCGCCTATATTTAAAAAAGAAAACATACAATGCCTGCAAATGTTATGACAGTTACACAATAATATATATATATATA
>CAIGQW010053747.1:573015-585136 GCA_903798125.1 Danio choprae
ATAGATAGATAGATAGATAGATAGATAGATAGATAGATAGATAGATAGATAGATATTTATAAAGTACCCCTCACTTAACTGCAGTATCTGTGCAGTTTGTGTGCATGTCTTTTTCACACCTCTAAACATAAGAGGACTGGTTTTTCACACCCTGAAAGAACAGGAAGATTGTGAGGTATTTTGGTGGTTCAAAAGGAAGCGGTGCAGTGCAGCACGGCAGCTTGAGATGAAGTGACTCCTGACGATAACCTGTTCCCACCGTCAGTGAGCCTGTGTCTGAATTCCTGCACTTTCAAGAACAACTTTGTGAACGTTTTTTGGTTTACAGGTGTAAAGCTTAACTACATTCACAGGCTTGCTTCTTCTGCCCTTTTAGCATCGCCCTCTGACCCAAATGTTCTTTGACCTTTGGCACAACAGCAGCAACTGTGAAAATAATTTATTTGAGTATAACTCAAAAAAGGATAGCTTTCTTGGTATCTTACACTTGAAAATAGCCTCCAGAAGTCATAGCTCTAACTATTTCTATTTTAAATCTGATGGCTTCTCAGTTCCCTCTGTATGATGGGATAGCAGTTTCTTCTGTGCCTTCTGACAATTGCTTGATTGTATAAGATTGAGAATTACGACATCCAACTCCTCTGACATGCTAAATGTGACTTTATTTTACACCATTTAAAAGTATTTTATGTTTTCATGTAGTTATGACTTTAACAATATCTCAGGACTATCAAATACTTTGCATGTGATTATAATTTGTGTATTTAATTCTTGTATTTTTTGCATCTGTATGTAACACACAATATGTATTGTATGTAGAAGTTGTGAATAGTGTTTGCAATTTTTATTTTATATCTCACGATGTGACATTGTGCCTCACAGTTGCAACTAAATTTCTCATAGTCGCGACCTGATATTTCACATCATGACAATATCTTGTGTTGTTTTTGCTTTGTGTGTCAGATTTTAGACATTATCCTACAATAACCTCATAATTTAGAAATATACTGTATCTTCAAATGTGACAAACATTAATCATAGGATCTCGTTTTTTACTTTGCAATGGCAAGTTAATTGTATTTCTGTTTAATATACATTTTCTACAAAATATAAATTTAGGTTGTTGACATGATGTTGCATTTTCACTGTCACACATCACAGAAATAAATATAATTAGTATTGACATTATAAAATGGAGTAAATTGTTCAATAATTATTT
This sequence comes from Danio choprae, assembly GCA_903798125.1. Taxonomy (NCBI): domain Eukaryota; kingdom Metazoa; phylum Chordata; class Actinopteri; order Cypriniformes; family Danionidae; genus Danio; species Danio choprae. The sequence goes on from CAIGQW010053747.1 coordinate 574,235, forward strand.
GTCTTCCATGGACATCTTATTATAAAATCTGATCTTTATTATTATTATTATTATTATTATTATTATTATTATTATTATTATTATTGTTGTTGTTGTTGTTATGGTGGCTCAGTGGTTAGCACTGTCGCATCACAACAAGAAAGTCACTGGTTCGAGTGCTGGCTGGGTCAGTTGGCATTTCTGTGTGGAGTTTGCATGTTCTCCCCGTGTTGGCATGGGTTTCCTCCAGGTGCTCCGGTTTCTCCCACAGTCCAAAGACATGCGCTATAGGTGAATTGAATAAACTAAATTGGCCGTAGTGTATGTGTGTGAATGAGTGTGTATGACTGTTTCCCAGTACTGAGTTGCACCTGGAAGGGCATCTGCTGTGTAAAACATATGCTGGATAAGTTGGTGGTTCATTCTGCTGTTGCGACCCCTGATGAATAAAGGGACTAAGCCAAAGGCAAATGAATGAATGAATGAATATTATTTAATTTTTTATTTTTTTAATGTTTTGGAGCCAAATCTAAAAGCTGTCCTATGGTGCGACTGTCTCAAGAATAGTTCAATAAATTACAACTCTTATAAATTAAAAAGTTTCTCCTAATTTTAGAAGTGGCTATTGTAATAACAACCATTTTTAAAAGCGTAGGAACTTTATACAATTTGTCACCGAAAACCATATCCTCTGATGTGACACTATATGCTAATTTTAAATCAGGAAATTTCACGTAAAAAACTGAAATTAGTTGAAAAACCACATTTAAGATCAAGTGACTGCAGTCCCCTGTGAAGCCCATGACGTGCACCTGTTAAGTTTTTGTCTCAGAATGTTTCACATATTTACCTTTTTTTTTGGAACCATTATATACTTGTTCAGTTTTGTTGTCCTTTGGTGTGACACCCTTATTTATTGAAAATGTCCAACAAAAATAAAAAATGTTAATATAAGATATTAGATAAGTAAAGATAAGTAACTGCTATCTTCTAAATAACTTAAAAGATAAGTGTCCAACAATGAAGATAATTCACTCCCATGCTATTTGTGTATTATTAAGAGTTGTTTTTCTTAAATTGTGCTACAGTATGTCACTTCATAGGACAAAGTTGAGATACAGTTCAGTAAATGTAAAAAAAATTGACAAAGTTAGTGAGCCCTTACATTTTCTCAAATACAAACTTCATATATTTTTTCTTCAAAAATGGTGTTGTACAAAAAAAAAAGCATTTTTACCGCCTATTTGTAAACTATCAATTTCCTGTAATTTTGACTATTGAAATGTTTGCCTCACAATGAGACAATGTATAATAACGTTTGCTTACGAAAGTCAAGAAAAGCATCTTAACCTCCTCATCTCCTCGATTATCGCTCTCTAAGGACGCTGTACAATTGAAATCACGTACTTCACGATATTAAGCCTCCAACCTGTCAAAACTTGATGCTTGCTCTTTGGGACTCAGTGTTGTTTTTGTGCGAAGCTGCATAGGAGGGCTCTTTTATACCCTCCCCCACCCCCCTCCAGTTCCTCTCATGGGCCAAAACACAGACGTCATCGATTTCCCTACAAACTGCTTTCAGTCACATTGATCAAAAAATGCAAAACCTCATTGTTATGATTTAAACTTTGCGCCCCCTCTGATAAAAAACCCAAAAACTAACTTGATCCTTGATGCTTTAGCTAATCACGTCATACAGAGAAAACCAAAACTTGTGCTCGTCCACCCTGAGGTGATCTTTCTGTGTATGGTGGCATCTTCTGGATGCGCGGTGTCTGAAAGAGAACGAATTTGAGAGGACAGAAGGAAAGAGAAAGGCAGGATGTACATCTGAGCTGAATTAGAGTGAGCTCATTGTGTACGGCGTAGGGTTTAATAGTGCGTTTGGAGAGGAACGCCCAGGCCCTGCTCCTCTCATTCCAGCACCACTGTGTCATCCACGTCCACCACACAGACACAGACACATACAGAAACACACACATGCTCCTGCAAAGAGAGAGAGAGAGAGAGAAATCGAGAGATACCCCGAAAGGAAGAAAGAAACTGCTGGACAGAGAAAGAGATGGGATCAAGACTAGATTGAAGACAGGGGTCCTAGATTGAAGATTTAAAAGGCTGGAGAAAGGAAAGTGCTGGATTGACAAGATGGATGTAGAAGAATTATGGGGTTGTGAACTGCCTTCTTTGTTTACTTTGTACTTTTCTCTGAGATGATCCACTTATAATCTTATCAAGATTTATTGTACATCAAAAGACATAATTTAGTAACAGATCATTTTCTGTCCCGCTTTGACCCCGTTTACCAGAAGACTTCACTTTAACAGGTGTGGTGGATTGTAGGCTCAATAGTAAATGGCCACAAATATAATTTGCCAACAGTTTGCAAACTTTTCAAAAGTGAGATATGGCAACTGTATGACAAATGTAAACATCTGCTTGTAAGTTTGAAGCATATGCGTAGAATATGTGGAGATACGGTGGACAAGGGAACAAAGGACATGTAACAAGATGGTGGCTTATCCAATTCAGGATTACAGGATTCATTTGCAGTTGAACAAACCAAACCATTTTGGTTCAAAATCATTTTATTTTAAAAAGTTATTTATTATAGTAGCCTATAATCTTTCATTCAGAGCATCAGAAACTGGGGTTGTGGCTTTATTGCATCAGAGATGTTCACTTTGCTCACATTTGATGGGTTAGATATCGTTTTGCGATCTCTAATACAGAACAAAGCTGAACTACATTCATGATACCTAAATACCAGGATTGGTGCAAACTAAACAAATTGGTGCAAATCTTAACTGGCTAGCCAGCGAACCGGCTTCATGGTACAGGCCCCAAATATACTTAATATATTCTCATTATGCTAAAAGTTCAGCTTTGTGCAGTATTATAATAAACGTAGTAGGGGTGAGTAGAGCGTTGCACTTAGTACATTTTGTGGTTTCACAGACTTTAAATTCAGACATTAAAAAAGTGCATTTGTAGCCACATTGCTTTAATTTCAGTCATGTGTCATATTTCCGAATCAGTTTGTTCAGTGAGAAAAAAAAGAGCATTGAATACATTTTTATTTAGCGTGAATTCATTGGATCCTGAAAAGTTGCCTCAATGTGACAGGTTTGAATTATATGATCTTTTTTCCATAAGAAAGGCCCAGTGTACTCAGTGCAGTTCTTTTAATAAGAAATATTGCACCGATTAATGGTTTTAGCATCAAAACAATATACATTTTATTCCGAATTATGTTGCATTATTTTATTTTTATATTTTCCTTGCAGTACACTGTGGCCTTAATGGATACACTCAAAAAAGAATATATATATTTTTAATGTATGTTGTCAGATTCCATAGAATCAAGCTAAATCTGTTAAAATCAAATACTATTAGATTTAATCAGTTAAAAGATATGAATATGGTATAAATATATCTAGCTGTAGAAAAAGCCAGATCCAATTAGTTAAATTCTATGAGATACATAAATTAAAATTACATAAATCTTGTTCTTATTTGTTTGATTTATATTTAACTAACAAATATCAATCACATAAAGTTTATTCGTTGGCTCAGTGGTTAGCACTGTAGCCTCACAGCAAGAATGTCGCTGGTTTGAGTCCCGGGTGGGGCAGCTGGCATTTTAGTGTGGAGATTGCATGTTCTCCCTGTGTTTGTGTGGGTTTCCTCCAGGTTGTCCGATTTCCCGCAAAGATGCGCTATTAGAGATTCTGTGTATCAGAGACTAAGTCGAAGGAAAATGAATGAATGAATAAAGTTTATTAATTCAGTTATGATAAAAGAATGTAATCAAAATGAATGGACATTTTTAATGCAATCAGTATACATAAATCTAATTTGTTAGGCTTAAATATTTCTTTGAGGGAAGTTCAGCCAAAAATTAAAACGTTGCTGTTTGCAAGTTGCTTATTATCAAAATGTCTAATAGGTATAATCAAAATAGAATGTAACTAAATGCTACAGCAAAGTTATCAAGGTTTTGACGAGGACACTTAAAAATAAAGGTTCTTAATCAGCATTGGTGGTTCCATGAAGAACATTTAACATTTAAGGAACCTTTCAGATTCAACAAAAGGTGGAAACACATTCTTTTAAATTATTCAAATTCTCTTCACACTGTAGAAAAATAAAGTTCTTTCAAGAACTCTTTACTAGTTTTTTTAAAGGTTCTTCGAGGAACCAATGCAATGAATAATTTTTTAAAGTCCATATGAACCTGAAGTTTCTGAATATTGAGTAGGGGGCGGGGCTTTCTTTTTCATATTATTCCCTCATAGCAAACTAACAGCAAGAGGGGCGTGGTTAAGAATATTGTGGCTTCAAGTGTCAACTTGCAACTCCAAACGTGGAAACAAATGGTCAGACTTTAATTGAAGTTTACCAAAACACTTTTTCAGTGGATTAACTTGCACAGATTAATTTTTCACTTAAAGAGTCACAATGTGCGTTAGCAAAATAAACATTGTAAATGTAATCATAATTTTTAAGAGTTAATGTTGGATTTTCATGCACACAAATCTACAGTATCGTGTCCCTTTTGCCTTTCCATAGCTTTAAAGGCATTATGGATTAGCCTTGGGAAAGACTCTCAGTGTGATGAATTTGATGGACAGGTGGGGGCGGAGACTGAAACCTCCCTCAGTCAGACATTCTGGAGAGCTTCTTAACATAGTTTCAGTCACAGGAAGAAACGACTGGCTGGCCCTGAGCCAAACCACTCTTTCTCTCTCTCTCTCTCTCTCTCTCTCTCTCTCTCTCTCTCTCTCTCTCCCCCCTCACACTCTATTTCTCTTTGAGCCAGCAGCGATGAGAGATGTATCCGTGCATAATTGGGGCTTTGTGGTGAGTTGTGCCATGCTTGCTTGCCCCGAGGTATTCCTGGATAAGTCTCTTCGCTGTTCTCATTCAGTACATTTACATGGACAACAATATTCAGATATTGACGCAATTAAGACAATCTGATTAAAAATTTACCACGTAATCAGAGATTTTTGATTTAATCTGACTAAAAGTCATACTAGAAGTAAACAAATTTTATTAAGATGTGGGGTATTAATATTGATTTCCAAGCATCCACTGCGTAAAACATATGCCAGAGTAGTTGGCGGTTCATTCCGCTGTAGGTACCCCTGATAAATCAGGGACTACAAGGATTAGACATGTACACAACTCTATTACCATTGTGTAGGACTTTTTAACTCATTTTGAGACTGGAAAATTTCACGGCAGTGGTCAACATTTTGATGACAAACAAAAGAGCTTTATGATTCTGTGCAACAATGTTGTTGTGCTCACCATTGTTTGTTTGCACATGCAGCAAAGTTATTATAAGTTTTATTTCAATACTATGTTTAGATTTACTGTACGTTTTAATTTAGATTTAGTCTGTTAGGGTTCTGTTTTAATTTTAGGAGCACATTTGTATTTGGTTTTTATATATTTAGTTTCAGTTTTGCTTTTAGAATTCTAGTTTAGCAGAGATAGCATGACAGTAATAATACAAAATAAAATAGTTTGAACAGACACTGAACCTGAAAATACACAAATGCAACTTCAATGAATAAAAGTAAAAAAAAAAATTTAACAATGAAGAATTAAGACAAACATCTTAATATTAAAGATCATGTATATAGTTAAACATGACTAGTTTCTATTTTTGGCAAATGAAATAAATGTGCATCATTCAGTGCATTCATTTTCCCAAACAATCGCAGTTAAGATTTTTTATTTTTTATTTTTTTGCCTCAGAATGAGGTCTTAGTAATTCTAAAATAATCTTTGCAAATTATTATTTTATTTCAGTTAACTTTTCAGTGGCTGTTGTTAGTTTCATTTAGTTTTAGTTTTTCATTTATTGTGATTTTCTTTTAAACATTTTATTTCAGTTAACAAAATGTTGTTTTGACCAGTAGTTTACTTTTGGTTTATCAAATAAACTTTACATGCAGCATGACAAATAATTAACTACACATGTATTATTAACTACACCATCTTTTGGAAAATTAATAATGAAACATTTGTATATGTACATGACGTGTGTCATGAATCTATCTAGGTAACATGTCAAACAGGTACATGAAAGAAATATTTGTAAAGAAACTCATCTAAACACCTTAATCATTACCTTGTCTTTTTCATCACAAAGTCAATAATTTAAATACTAATGTTAATGTAAAAATAGCCACTGAAAGACTTCGGCCTTGCATCTCTGTCACAGACGTCTGTCAACTATACATCCCTCCTCCGTACACCGCTTTTTCATCACCTCATCCTCGCCGGTCTTTAATGAGACTCAGGCTCCCTCATGGCCCTTCTCGGCTTGATTTATTTGATCAGATTCATATGATTCTACCCACTCTGCAGTCCTTGGGCCTGTGGCAAGCCCGCGTTCTCTCTCTCTCTCTCTGTCTGTCTCTCTCTCTTTCTCTCTCTCTCTCTCTCTCTCTCTCTCTCTCTCTCTCTGTCTCTCTCTCTTTCTCTTTTTCTCTGAGTGTGATTAAAGTGGTAAATCAGGGGCAGGTCCTGTGCTGTGTTTACTCGGAGCGCCAGGCAGCTGCAAGCTGTTTGGCCTCTCTCTGTTTCTCCCGCTGTTTAGGCCCATTGCCATAGAGACCGCACCACCGTCTCCCAGCGGCTGGAATCATGCCCCGGGCTGTTTTGGTTACATTCACACAGCGAATGTAAAAAAAAAGAAGAAGAAGAAGAAGAAAAAAGAAGAGAGAAACGTTTTTGCACCATCGCTGCAGGAGTGTCTGCTCAAGTTGTGTGGTGTAGTGAGAGAGAGAGAGAGAGAGAGAGAGAGAGAGAGAGAGAGAGAGAGAGAGAGAGAGAGAGAGAGAAAACATGGTATTCAGAGAGAGAGAGAGAGAGAGAGATGGGGAGAGAGTTTAAAAGAGAGATAGTTGGAGAGAGAGGGTTGGGGGTGCAAGAAGCCAAGAGCATTACATCATTGCTGGAGTGGAGTCAGAAGGGAAGGATATGAGTCAGTGGGCTGACTGTGCCTGGCTCTCTCTCTTTCTCTCTCTTTCTCTCTCTCTCTCTCTCTCTCTGAAGTGGTAGTCAAGCCTCTTACTCTGAAGTCACTTCAGTTGAACAAGTACACTGTTAACAATTTTTGTAAATTACACAGTATTTAACTGTAATATGAACTATATTTTACGGTTATGTAGTATGTTACTGTATTTTAAAGTTGCATTGTAAAAATTACTGTATATTTTACGGTAAGGGCATACAAAACTGTAATAAACAGCAAGCTAAATGATAATACAGTAATGTAAATACAGTATATTTGCTGTAATGGATTAACAGTAAGTTACTGGCGAACTTCTGCCAGTAAGTTACTGTATAGATTCTACAGGAAATTGTAAAAGTAACATCAATGTGTGTTGATGTCCCTTTAATTTTATCAGTGGTTGCCACAGCGGAATGAACCGCTAACTTATCCAGCATATGTTTTACACAGAGGATGCCCCTCCAGGTGCAACCCATTACTGGGAAACAGCCATACACTCTCATTCACACACATACACTATGGACAATTTAGCTTACCCAATTCACCTATACTGCATGTCTTTGGACTGTGGGGGAAACCGGTGCACCCGGAGGAAACCCATGCCAACACGGGGAGAACATGCAAACTCCACACAAAATGCCAACTGATCCAGTCAGGGGTAGAACCAGTGACCTATTTGCTGTGAGGCAACAGTGATAACCACTGAGCCACCGTGCCACTTGTTTAAAACGTTTTAAATGTATAATGTCTTCTGATTATAATGATTCTGAAATATTATATTAAAGATTATGTGTAAATGTAACATGTGTATTGCCTATATAAAGGTTTAAATCAATCTTTATTTTGTTCTAGAATCCTTGGAATTCTCCTATTAGTTGCTATTAGGAATATGCCCTGAATGTCACATTTCAGGATGTACTATAGAACCTATCCAAATATGAACATTTACTGTTAATTTACTCATGCCCTCAGGCCACAAGATGTAGGACTTTTTCTTCTGGTAGAACATTAAATAAGATTTTATTTTGCTGAATCTGATCTGTGATCTGTGTTGATTCGTATAATGCAATGGTTACTCATCTTTTTTAAGATTAAAAACAAACATACAAATAAATCCCAGTGGCTGCTGAAGATACACTGAGATCTTATAAAGCAAAACAATCAGTCTGTGGAAGACGCTGAACATTATTTACAATATTATTAGTTTAAATCAGTGTGACATCAGTGGCCACAGGAATTGATTTGGACTTGTTTGTAAGTGTTTATTTTTAATCTTAAAAATGGGTGACCATTGACGGGCATTATACAAATCACCAAGAACCACAGATTCAGCTAAAAATCTACTTTAGTGGTGTACTGAATAAACAAGTCATCTACATCTTGGATGACCTGAGGGTGAGTAAATTTACTGCAAATTTTTCATTTTTGGATGAACTATTTATTTAGGAGTTGTCTTAATTCAAAACATAATCAAAGTTCTATATTATATTAAAGAACTTTGATTATGTGTTGAATTGTGATTTGAATTAGGTGAAATCTGTTTTATTCCCCTATAGATTTTAGTTTTATTTTGGAATTCTCTTTTAGAATTCTTAAATAAGCTTTAAGGGTGTTCTAGAACGTTTGTGGTTACATTCCTTGCAATTTTATATTCTTAAATGCATTCAAATCTTCAGAGAGTTTTCAAGATTTTTTTTTACATTCTTTTCCAGAATACATTGCATATGCAATCATACGTAGACATTTTTGGGAATTGTCCAGATTTTCAAAATTCATTTACTGTGGCTAACCATAAACTGTAACATTCTTGAATTCACGAAGATTCTTCTGTCCTCCCTAGTCTTTTTAAAGAATAAACTATAACACTTTAAAATCATATAAAATGCTTTAGTAATTTGCTTTTTAGATTCTAATTGTAAAATGCAGTGAATGTCACTACCTAAAATGTAGAACCTTCTAAAAACTCTTTGACTTGAATCAGTCATGTAACACCTTCTTGAATTCCCTGCAACATTTTATTCTAGAATTTATTTAAATCTAAAAATTGTTATACTTAGATTTGTCCAGGAGTGGGTTTCCATACACTAAATGAGCAAATTGCTCTTAGAGCGATTCCCATCAAAAATGGTTGAAAGAATTATTGAAAAATATGTGGTGGTCAGCAGTCATTTGATTTAAAACAAAGTAAAACTGATTTAAACAGAAAGGCTTGTTATTATTACACTTTGTACTAGATTGCAGTATATGTAATTGTGAATGCTAGAATAATTCATTGTGCGACTTCAGATGACCCTATAATGCTATAAACTTTTTACACAAAGAGAGTATAGTGTAACGTCTTAAAATCTTAAAGACTTGAGGCTTTCTAGGAAGGTCAGTGATGTTGGATTTGGTGTCTGTTAGCTCAGAGTGAGAATAATAGTGGAGAATCCTGTTAAAATAGAGAGAGAAAGAGGCAAAAGACAGCGAGGAATAGAAAGGGAGGAGTGATGTCATGTTTGAACAGGGAGACAGTGTGTGTAATGTGAGAGGAGGAGAGGGTCAGGATTGCACTGTGAGTGTGTGTGTGTGTGTGTGTGTGTGTGTGTGTGTGTGTGTGTGTGTGTGTGTGTGTCTTTGAGTCTGTCCCACTGCCCACCCCTCACCCTCCGGGGGTCTTATTATCCCCTCTGAAATGACAGCCTGTCATTAATACAAAATATACAGTACAGTAGACCATATGCACACTAACACACACTGACATGAGGCTTGATCTACAGCTGCATTATTTTTGGGAGTACGGAAAGTTTTGTCTGTTTTGATATTTTGCTGCGTTCATAACTGGTTTATTCTTTCCTCTGTTGACACACACTCTTTATTTCTCTCTTGCTGAGAGGCAGGTGAGCGAGTTTGACAGGGAACCTGTGCAACGTCTAAAGCCTCTTTCTTTCCTTTGGTTAGGCTGAGCTCTTAATTAAGACTGTTTCCTGTTCGCTGAGTTTTAATGTGCAGTGGGACTGGCCCGTAGAGAGTTGCCCTGCTCTCTGTTTCTCTGTTTCCCACTCTCTTTTTCTTTACCTCAATGGTAACAGGCCAAGACATTTTTTTTTTGGCTGAATGGCTGTTCAGAGCTGAACTGTGGCTGTTGTCCACCACAATAATAAAATAATTTTAATGTATTTAATTACATTATACATAAAACATGTATTTAATTACATACATAAAACAAAAGGAAACAAACTCTAGCTTTATTTGAATATGCATACACTGTAAAAAGCGATAAGTTGTTTGAAAAAGTGAGTAAAATTTGCATAATTATAAAAATCAAGTTAAGTCAACTTAACAGTTTCAAGTTACAATGAATTTACTAACATTGTTTTTAAGTAAAGTCAACTTGTTGCTCTTAAGGCAATTTTGTTTACTCGTTTTAAGTAACTAATCACTTTTTACAGCGTAATTCCCTACAAATGTTGAGTTAAAAGCAGTGTGAGTATTTACACACGAGTATGTTCGTATTCACATTATTCATAAAAAATTTGGTGCAAAAATGAACAGGAGACGTAATATTTTAGCTGAGATTTTAAAGTGTTCATCCACTGAATACTTTATTGTTCCATGAGGTGTTGTGAATGGCAGTGTAGCTGTTGTTATTTGTTGCAGTGTAGTTGCTGTTATTAGCGGAGTGCTAATGATGTTAGCTTTTTGAGTGAAGTAACACCGCAAAACAAAGGTTTATGATGTATTCATATCATTTATTTTTACTTTATTCTGAATAAAAAGTAATTTTGCAAGATTTTGTGAATGTCATTTATATACAGAGAAACTGAATAAGATTAGCACTGTCAAGCTACATAAGCAATGCAAATATAAGAACAGTGTATTATACAAAATAGTGCACGCATGCACGCACGCAC
>CAIGQW010053747.1:595509-616832 GCA_903798125.1 Danio choprae
TGTGTGTGTGTGTGTGTGTGTGTGTGTGTGTGTGTGTGTGTGTGTGTTGCCCATATCAGGGTTCTAATGACACAGCACATGTTCTCATTGTAACATAAGCCAGTGCACGTTGGCTATGGAGGTAAAAGCACAGAGTTGATTAAATTAAAGTTTTTTTTTTTCAATCTGGATTGACATCCCAGGAAAGGGGTGCCGGGTGGGGTGATATTTTTAAACCAAATATTCCTCCAATAATTACAGCGGACTGCTGCGTTTTCCCCTACTATGGGTCATTAGGGGGCTTAGGGAGATCTTGGAGGTCTTCGGTTTTAGTAACAGGACCCCCAGTTTCTCTTGTACGCACACATTAAATGTACAATTTTAGCATTTCTCTAACCTGAAAACTGAATTTACTGTAAGTCATCAGTGGAAACATCTATATCTTCAGCCGTTTGGTCAAATTTAATTGCGATATTCTGAATTAAGATATTCTGTCATCCCCACAGAACTGAGCTTTGCTTGTGGTCATGTTAATGGTCATATTTTATCTTCACACTTTTGCACTTTTCATCTTCCTTTCTTAGCTCCGCTTTTCTCACAAAGTTGCGTAATCTGCAGAAATACACACATCAAACTGCGCTTTACACGTAGCTTTTTATTATTTTTAAAAAATAATCTGTAAGTGATCTGTAATTTTTTTTAAATAAGTGACTGTAAAATAAAACTATTTAGAATAGAAATACTTTTTAGTTAATAGTTACAGATAATTTGTTTAAAATGAAAATTTCCAATTAATTTATAGCTTATAAAATATGTATTATTAAATTTTTAAATAAAGAATAAACATAGAATAAATAAATATCTCAAAAATTGTAAACAACTATTACATTTGAGAGTAAGAAAATAATGTTTTTTTTTCTGCAAAAATGCCTATGTAAAATGAAACGGTTTCTCGTAACAGGAATGTTATGTGGAAACTTCCACTAAGGGGATTTCGTCAGAAAGCCAATCATCTGTTAAGAAAAAAAATGGGCTAATGAAATACCAATGAATTGGCGGTGTCAGCGCACGCAGCTGGCAGCAATCACAATCAATTCGTGTATAAGAATGCCAGCCGTGCATCACAAACACACCTTTTCTAGATGAAGAAGCCGAACTACAGCTGTCAGCTAAGGCACAATCACTGTGGCGAAGGAACATAGCATTTCCGCCCCCCCCCCCCCCCTCTCGGGGAACAAGGGTTGCCCCTCCTGCTGGGGAACTAGTTTTTATATTTTTTTTACAAACTGACTAAACTAAATAAGTAATTTATCAGAAAGAGGCAAATAATCCCGAAATATTATAGTAATAAAGAGTTTTATTAATCATTATTAAATTCATTCTTCTTCTTCTCTCTTTTCTTCTTTTTCTTTTTCTTATTATGTCAACAACAGCAGCAGGTATTATTGTTGTCGCAATTGTTACTATTTTTTATTTGCTGTTGTTGGGCGACCTTTAATAATATATTATTTAATAATAAGAAATAATAAAAAATATATATAAACTTATATACAATTATTAATATTAAAAACAAATATTCTGTTTTGCATAATAAATATTCTGTTTTAAAAAAATATATTTGTTTAGCAGTTTTACACATGCATACACAAAACTCATATGAAAATATTGTAATTTTTTTTTTTAAACAAGTCCAATAGAAGATGTATTCCTCCAGCTGTCACAAACATTTGTACACAGACAGTGTAACTTTACATAGAATCAAAGTATTTTTTGCATTATTCATTGATTTTCATGTATTACATTTACATTTGTGTATACAGATGGAGAGGCAAATGTCTATGGGCTCCAACATGATGGGCATGCAAGGCCCAGCCCACAACAACTCATGCTCCTCCCCTCATGTTCCATCCATGCACTCTGAGGCAAAGCTGGTGAGTCAGTAAGCACACACACACACACACACGCATGCAAAATGGGGACATTAAACTTTGTATTTGCAGATAGTTCTACATTTTCTAACTTAAACCTACTCCTTATAGAAAACTTAAAAAAAGATTACTTAAAATTTTTACCAGTTGCCATCTGCGATTTTGATTTGAGGTTTTTTTTCTTCTGTTATTGTTATCGAACTAGTCACCAATATAAGATAAAGTGCATATAATCATAGAAAGATGTTTTTTCTTTCTTTCTGTTGCTCAGATGCGTTGTTCAAATGCTCGAAAGCACACGCACACACATAGACACACAGTTGCGTCTTGTATGGCAGCTTGTTCGATGTATATCTTGATGCCCTGGTCATACACTTGTGCCTGTGCTGCTTGTTAGCACTAGTTCAGCCTGGCGGTGATCTCATCAGAAACAAAGCCTACAGTCAGAGCTCAACGAGACAGAGAGAACGAGAAAAAGAATAAAACAGACTGGTGGAGAAAGCAGGGAGGAGGGTCGAATAATTAGTGATACATTGTTACACAGTTTGTTCAAATGACAATCTGATTAACAATATGTACGACAACGTACTGAACTTAGAACTTGTACTGAACTATTTGTTGTTTTGATCCTTTTTGTGTTTATTTACCTTTTTGTTTCTGTTGACAGTTGTGGACTGTCCTTGATGCTTTTATTCATTGTTCATTTTTTGGGACAATGTATTTTCTTTACGTTCATGCCACTTAAAAACTAATGAGTTAAATAATAATTTAATTCTTTCATGTTTTCTTAAGACAAATCAATTGTGTGGAACTCAGCATTTTTTAGTGTAATAGTGACACCAAAGATGTAAAAATGTTATTTTACATGAATACTTCACATGAATGACCTAATCATATGTTTCTTTTGCCTTACGTTTTTTAAACTTACATAGCATGAATTAATTTAACACTAGAACTATCAAAGCTGCCATTTTGACCGTTTTTACATTTTGTAATAAACCCATTTTTAAAATAGACCCATATACTGTAAATATACAGTAGTATCTATAGTAGTAGCCTTGATGGTTAAAATTGCTTTGAAACAACTGCTTCCCACTTGCCAGACTATAACTCATACACAGATATTGGCTACATTACAAAAAATATAATATTTTTAGGGTTATAACTTCATAAAACATGATGACAGACATCATTCATTCATTTATTTTCTTTTCGGCTTAGTCCCTTTATTAATCTGGGCTCGAACCAGCGACCTTCTTGCTGTGAGGCGATTGTGCTACCCACTGCTGCATTGTGACGCCCGAAGACAGACATTCAAAGATTAATTGTAAAATCTCAAAAGAAGCTTCAAATGTATATATGACTTGACAAAAATGTTATTCGGTACAGTTTTTTTATGAATTGGGTCAAAATGGCTGCTATGGGGCTGCATGGTGGCACAGTGGATAGCACGATCGCCTCACAGCAAGAAGGTTGCTGGTTCGAGCCTTGGCTGGGTCAGTTGGCATTTCTGTGTGGAGTTTGCATGTTCTCCCTGTGTTGGCGTGGGTTTCCTCCGGGTGCTCCGGTTTCCCCCACAGTCCAAAGACATGCGGTATAGGTAAATTGGGTAGGCTAAATTGTCCGTAGTGTATGTGTGTGAATGAGTGTGTGGGGGTGTTTCCCAGTGATGGGTTGCAGCTGGAAGGGCATCTGCTGCGTAAAACATATGTTAGATAAGTTGGCGGTTCATTCCGCTGTAGCGACCCCAGATTAATAAAGGGACTAAGCCGAAAAGAATATGAATGAATGAATGAATGGCTGCTATGCCCAATCTGGTAGTAATAGAATTTTGATAGTTCCAGTGTTAACATCGTTCCCATCCCAAATTTGTGATGCTTTCTGGGAGTGCCAAAATTAGCTTCAAAGAACTCAAATAAATTTTTTTAATTAAATTGCTATTTGCTGAAAATCTTCCACAAAGCTAATTTACATTAACCCTTTAACTGCCCCACCAAGAAACAATTGTTTGGATTACATTTCTTAACTCCTAATGTCACTAGTTAACACACTCAATGCATTATTTTTTAACACATCCCATAATTTCTAAAATATCAACCTCTACTAAATGGTTGATATGTCGGTTTATGGCAAAGGTACTGGAATTAATACATATACTATGAAAAGTGTAAGACCAATTTATTTAAAAAAAATATTCAAAATAAAACATTTTTGAATACTAAATCATCTTTATTTTTTGAAGTATGCCATAACATATTTCAGATTCTCATTTAACATATTTTTTCTTGTTTTTTTTTTTTTGTTTTTTTACAATAAAACCAAAATCAAGTGTAGTAGTACACTTTGTTTGATTTTTTGTAAACCAACAATGCTGTGTGTGTAAGCCATTATTTAAAACAGTCATTCTTTAAATGACTTTAACAAGCATTATTTAAAACAGTCAGAATATGGTCAACCATTTGGTAGAGCAGGCAGTTAAATTATTATAACATTTAAGTTTTGTTTATTTATTTCTCAAGTCATTGATGTCAGTAAGTCAATATTGACGCCATCTACGGAAATAACATCATATTCGTGCAAGAAAATCATACAGGTTTGGAAACATTTAAGGATGAGTAAATGATGACAGACGTTATATTTTTGTGTGAACTATTTCTGTTACATCCGTCTATCTGGATTTGTACAGTTATCGTAGATCCTATTTAAGCATGTGGCTGCTCACACATGTTTTGTTTGAGCTTCATAGCGGTGGCAAGAGGATCAGGAAGACAGATTTGGTAATTAGATTAAAATCCACTAATTATACCATGCAATAATCCTGTATTTGTGGATTTCTGAATAGGACTCAGGAGGGAGTTAATTATTTTGCTCTGAGAAAGAGGGGAGCATAGACATTTTGCCAAAGGAGGCAGTTGAGAAAAGAGAGAAAAACAATACAAGACAAAAGACAGAAAGAAATAAAGTAAGAGTGATGATTGCGATGGAGGACAGAGCACTTAACTCTCTCTCCTTCTCTCTGTCCTTCTGGAGATTTATATAAGAAATACTCCAGAAACTGAAAAATCATGTTTGAAGTTAAAACTCTATGCAGTCTTACAGTATAAATTAAAAACAAATAATTTTTTAGTAAAGCCAAAAGAAGTCATGAGCAGCGAGAACTTGTCTGTCTTTGTTTTTGTCTTAAATGCACGGATCCAGTATACTGATACACATGTAGTTCAACACTCAGTCAGGTGCGGTCAAAGATCTTACTCTTTTGTCCTTTGATTCACATTATTGACAGACAGAAGCATGTTTAAAGTTTTCTCAAAGTTCTGTCAGTTTAAAAATGACTGCACAGATCCAATATTTTGATACACATTTAGGTTTCTCTCAGCTGTTTATGTTCAGTTCAAGACTTAACTCACTTTTTCATGGGAATACTCATATACAACGCTAAAAATGTGACCGAACTCTGTGTTTTTGACCACTGAAGAGTAGAATCGTGTGAATGAACAGAATTTGTAATCATATTTTGCCTTAGAAAATTAAATTAAATTAGCAGTTTTCCATTCATTTATGCTTTTGAATTGTATTATGGGACCGTGATCTTTCCTCCAACAACTTTGAGCCTTGAAAAGTTTGAAAAAAAGTGACTTTTATTAACATTTTAACATTAGAATAACGTGATATGTTGTCTGGGTTGTGGTTGTACTGTATATTACGGTACAAAAACCTTGTAATAAACTGGCAGTACATTTTCTAATATTTTACAGACTTATTGCTCTATATATTATTTCTTATACATTATATTATTTCAAACAACTAAATGTCAATAAAAGTCACTTTGTGGAATTTTCAACACCAAAAGTTGACAGAGCAGAGATCAAGTTCCCATAATGCAATTTACAACTGTAAATAAATGAAAAACATTTAAAATACGGAAACTGTTAATTAACAGACACTTTTTTACGTTGGACCTTAACTTTCATACAGTGAAGTTTTATAAACAAATTTCGGGAGGAGCAGTTGCTTAAGACCAAACACTTATAAATAACCAAGCATGTCCTACTGTACCTCAATTTTCTCTCGACTTTCAGCATCCCTCCGCCACCCCAGCTCCACATCTTTAAATCCGATTTCTACATAAATTGGAGCAGGGAGTCTGTGCTAAACACTGTGCTCAGACCCCTATCTCTCTCTCTTGACAAGGGGAATAACACAAGTTAGGATGTCTTTCTGGATGTCAAGTTAGGAGCCCTCTCCAAGGACAGCATGCCAAATATGCATATTCTATTAATTTAAGTGAGTGTGAAGTTATGAAGTTCTGAGCTTAATAACATAATTCTGCATCCTACACCACCCCAAGTTAATTATTTTGCTTTGAAAAAAGGTGAACACTGAATTTTTGAGAAAGCAAAGGGAGAGAGAGACTGTAGAATGAGTGATGATTGTGATGGTGGATTAAGCACTTGTCTCTCCTTCTTTTTGTACTTCTGGAAGATAGAAATGCTTCAGAAATGAAATAATAAAATGTAAATATAAATCTCTGTAGTCTTCATTGTATGAATCCTGAAGGGTGAGGAATTGTCTCTTTGGATTGGTCTTAAATGCACGGATCCAGTATACTGATACACATTAGTTTTCTCTCCGCTGTTTTTGTTTAAGTTAAGACATAACTCAGTGTTTTTATGGGAGGATTCCACACAATAAGCATTTTACTTAACTGTGTGTTCGTTTTTAACCCTTAAATAACAAGTAATAAAACAGAACCAAATTTGTTGTTAAATGTGTTGCCTTATGTTCAACTCTGTTTAATCTTATTGAGTTAAGGAACGTTATAATAAGAGCTTAATAATCATGCACGTTCCAAGTTGGTTATTTTGCTCTGAGAAGAAAGGCGAGCACGGACATTTCGAGAAAGGAGGCGGCTGAGATGAAGAGAGAAAAACAATACAAGATAAAAGACAGAAAGAGAGAGAGAGAGAGAGTCTGTATGTCAAAGCATGAGTGATGATTGTGATGGTGGAAAGAGCACTTAACTCTCTCTCCTTCTCTCTGTCCTGCTGGAGATTGATCGCCGTGTGTATTTTTTAAAATCCTTTCGTTTGTTGCCATCGTAACGGGCAGGGGGAGCGTAATATTACTTTAATGTGCAGTCTTATCTGTCCCCTGGCTGGACTCCAGGCACATCCCCCCTCTCTCAGCCTCTCTCTCGGCCCTGATTGTAATTGAATTATAAATTCCTTTTTTTTCTCTCTTTCTCTCTCTCTCTCTCTCTCTCTCTCTCTCTCTCTCTCTCTCTCCTTTGCTCCGACACATGAAACCATTTGTTTTAAGCTTTCAAGAGTCACTATGACTGTTGCATAGGAAGAATTAAAACACGGAGCGCTCCACCTTTGAATGCTGGATAATTAAATTAGCTGTAAGAATGAAAATATATTACAACCCAGTGTTTTGCAGATCACATGTACTGTAAAAGAAATCCTAAAGCAATGAAAGGAAAGCTGCAAGAGTGTTTTATCAGTCATTGTTATGATTATTATAGGATTATATTATTATGTAGCAAAAAGTATCATTTTATACTATAAGTATGATCTTAATGCTCCACTTTTTTGTTACGAAGTATCATACTAATTACTATAAAAATATTTTTTATCTGCAGTCAAGCCTGCAAATATTCATACCCCTGGCAAATTCTGACTTAAAGTTACTTTTATTCAACCAGCAAGGTTTTTTTTGTTTGTTTGTTAGATTTTTTTGACAGGAAATGCCACAGGCTTCTCCCAAAAGATAACAAGACGATGTACAAGAAGCATCAGTGTGGAAAAAAAAGAAATTCTCAGCTGTTTTTATACTTGAACAAAAATTGTAATTGACTGTAATGTATGTTTATTTGTTTACTAAATATATTAATACTTGAAAATAAGACAATAATAAATATGTATTTTAACAACAATTTAATAAATATAGGTAATAAAGTGAAGTTTTCTGTTTTTAATACATTTTAAGCATCTCAGAATTTAGTTTGATTCTTAGTAAAACAAACAATATTTTTTAAAAATATTTATTTGAGCATAATTTAAGCCTTAATACATATCTTAAATAAAATGTAACATTTTCATAATATTTAACTATTTAAATTATAATTTTAATTAAATAATAAAATTAAATAACTGTTAAAAGTAATTGTAAGAGTTTTAATACTTGACTGAGAGTATAGTATGTTTTTATCATGAAATCCTTTTATGTTGCATGCTCTGTTTCTATGAATTCTGTTCTTTTAATAATTATGGCATCTGCGCATATGGGGCTGGGATAATACGAACGGTTGCTATCAGGTGACCTGTTTCTGGGGTGATCAGAGCCATGTGTCCCCCACACTGCCGTCCTGTCCCAGCCCAGCCCAGCACAACCCCAGTGTGGAGATCCAGCCCTAATCTCATTATACAGAGATGTTGACTTATTCCAAATGGGAAAAATCTCCCCCAACTGTAACCTCATACCCAAACCCTCAACCACAAGAGAGAGAGAGAGGGAGAAAGAGAGAGAGAGAGGGAGAGAGAGAGAGAGAGAGAGAACATGAAGAAAGCGAGAGACAGAGGAAAGTGCAAGACTGTGTATGTGAGAAAGACATGCATAGAGTGTGTGAGGATCAGTGCGCATATGTGTGTGTCTGTGCTCTTTGGCCGATGAAGCCAAATTGATTTTGTGGTGGGCCAGGGGGTCTCCGGTAAAAAAAAAACCTGCTAAAAGTGCTTTTGTTCCCTTGGGAGTGCTGTCAGACCATCACACACACACACAGAGGAACACACACAGTCTTCATACTCTGTGGTTAAGGTGTCGTTTATCTCAGGCCAGATGTGGACGAGCAGA
Source organism: Danio choprae (assembly GCA_903798125.1). Lineage (NCBI taxonomy): Eukaryota > Metazoa > Chordata > Actinopteri > Cypriniformes > Danionidae > Danio > Danio choprae. Next base: position 604,272 of record CAIGQW010053747.1, read on the forward strand.
CTTTTGTGTTTGTGGCTGTTTTGCTCTTGGGCCGAGCAGCAGAATATTTATTATTAATGAGGTCACTGATTATACGTTTCAGATATCCAGTTGTAGGATGAGCTGGGCAGATGTACTCTGGATGCTCTGCTGCTGGAGTGGAAGCGAGTTCATGAAGACGTGTTTCCTCTTTTTCTTATTATGATATATTTCGTAGAGACATATACTCCATAACATAATATTTGTCTCGCACAACCAAAGAGCACATGTGCTCTGTGCTCCGGTCATTGTGTTTTGATACATGAAAGCTCTTGCGTCTGTTGAAAAGGAAGCTCAAACGCTCTTATCAGAGAGAGAGGAAAAGGCCTGTGTATGTGCCAGCTGAACCCTGTCAAACTGTGTGCGGATCCACTTTCAGTTCCACCACTGTTTTGGCATTTGTAGGGTTGTGAAGAAAAGTCCCTATGAGTTAGTTGGCTGTTATTTGCTGTATGCAGTTTATAAGGTCTTTTAAAACATTTGGCTAATGGCTATTAGCCATCAACTAAATTTATTGAGATTATAACAGATTTATTTGTTGACTATAACCACATTAACATCTGTTAGCTTTAATTATAGGGAACAACTGGCTAATTTTGAGCTTTTCCTCCTAATTTCATCTTTCGGGTTTAAAATATATTGGGGTGGCGTCACTGGTGGTGACGTAGCATAGGACTAAGAGCAATATGAGTTTTCTTATTCCATGAGAAGAAGACTTCTAAATTATTCAGTCAAGCTGTAATACTATGTTCATGATGGGTCGCTGTGCTGAACGTTTATTCTTCTACAAGTCCGTACAAAAACGTACAAAATGTGACGGTAGAAGCATTTCCCGCTTGCATTTGGAGCTATATTGCAAAAATGCTGAATAAAACCTTGACTTGACTTCCAAACAGCTTTTTTCCAACATTCTTCAGAATATCTCGTTTAGTGTTCAACAGAAGGAACAAACTTCTAAAAGTTTAGAATGAGTTGGTTTCAAGTAAATGGTAAGGAGTTGGGATGAACTATCCTTTTAAGTACAGTACTTAATTACTTTTCCTTCACTAGTTCACTCTGTAACAAAATGTAATTTTTACTCTACTAGATTTCATAGATGTAGTGCAGTAAAAAGTTATTCTGAACTGAAGAATCGTCACTTGTCAGAGCAACAATTCAGTCAATAGTTAAAAACTCACCGATTTAATAGATTTGTTTAGAGTCTACAGTTTGAGTGACACAAAATGTAAGTTTCTAATGCCAATTTTTACTAGTGTAAATGAAAATCACATAAGGGTCCCAACTGTTTGCTGCTTGTGAACTAAATCTGCTTTAAAAGGTAAATCACTGTATGAAATGCTTGACATGTCTGCATTCAGTCCCCTGTTTAGTTCAGTTATTTGTTGGTTCTCAATTGGATTGACGTAGTTAATGTTCTGATTTCTGTTTCTGAGATCTAGTGATTATTCTTTGTAGTTAAACCACAGATTTGTTCATGTTTCAGAAACTGCTGGGTTGTTTCAAGCCAAGTTTGGGTAAAAGATAGACAAACCCAACCACTTGGTTATTTTTTTATTCTAATTTTAACACAACGGGTTGTCCATATTTGACTTAATTTAATGCATGTGCTTGCTAACCAGACATTACACGTATGTGTGTAATGTTTGGGTGTTCACATCATTTTGGTCATACAGTGCATATAAACATCTTGAATTAATGTACACTGCCATTTGTAACCAGTTTTACTGCTGCAATATGTCATGTTTTTGAGGGAAACATGGTGTGAGGGAAAAAATGAAATCAAAATCAACATTCTTTTTGTTAACCTCATCTATAGGCCTACCGAAAGTGCCATCAGCTACAGTATATAGGAATGTTGTTTCAAATGAAGAGGGTTTTATTTATTCATTTATTTATTTATTTATTTATTTATTTATTTATTTATTTATTTATTTATTTATTTATTTATGTATATATATATTTATTTATTTATTTTTGTTAGATGCTTTATACTAACTTTACCTAAGAAGAAATCTGTACAGCATATTCTTGCCTACAATATTGAAAATGATTTTTTTTCTCTCTTGCTTTATATTTCCCAATTACTATTGAACTCTTTAGAAGCCATTTTGCATGTGCTCAAATAATAAGGAAAAATATAGTAGATTCAACAATCAAAATGGGCAGCACGGTGGCGCAGTGGGTAGCGCTTTCGCCTCACAGCAAGAAGGTCGCTGGTTTGAGCCTTAGCTGGGTCAGTTGGCATTTCTGTGTGGAGTTCGCATGTTCTCCCTGTGCTTGCGTGGGTTTCACAATATTGCCCATAATCACGGAAAAACAAACACACAAAGATTGAGTTTGCTATGTGCAAGAGTACTTTATGTGTGCTTCACTCAAGATCTCCTGACCAAAAATCTATGACGTCTGTTTGGAATGTTCATCTCACTATTCATGCCAGTGACAGTTAAAAACAATCTGTGGTTCTTTGTTTTATCATGGGGTAATTATCTGTTGTTTACATTGTTACCAAGGATGATAAATTTGTCACTAAGCATCAGGCTAGGTGGTGAGGTTCACTTTTTTTTATGAGATAAACAATACTATATGTTCCTGCGCTGTTTCTCCAGAGCCTTGCGCTGGCACACGCCACTCAGATGACATAATCTTTGGCATGCTCTACATGTGCTGTGTTTTTTTTCTTTGCTTGAGCTGTGGAAAAAAAGAAAGCTTTCTTAAAGAACCATATTCATTGAGGGATACAGCTATCAAAGTGATGTAAAGTTTTTGCGTGAGCGCTGGAGATTCAGGCTTATGTAATCACACCCTTTTCATCTACAGAGATCAGGACTGAATGTAAAAGCATACTGTACTTTTAAAACAAAGTTATATTTCATATGTCAAAGATCCAAATACAGTAGGTGAGGTTCAATAATCATGCTGGGTTACATTATGCACAGTACACACTAATGTTTGTTTATTTAATTTACACATACACTGTTGTAAATATCTTAATCTATTATCCAAAAACATTTATTAAAAATTTGATTTAGTAAAAATAAATAAATAAATACAGTATCATTCATTCATTTTCCTTCAGCTTAGTCCCTTTAATCATCAGGGGTCGCCACAGCAGAATGAATCGCCAACTTATCCAGCATATGTTTTTTTTTTACAGCGAATGTCCTTCCAGCTGCAACCCAGTACTGGGAAATAAATACAGTATAAGTTAAAATGTAAAGTACAGTGACTATATATATATTGTAACATCTGGATTACGGAGGAGGACATGACGAGAGGGAGACGGGATATAAATACAAAACGGGTTTAATAACACTTACGGGAACTGATACAGGGTATGGGAAGACAGGCAGACACAGGACCACACGAATCACAGGACGAACCAAAATACCGGACAACGAAAGACACAGACGAAAGGATATAAATAGATAGGGGCTGATTAGACTAATGACACAAGAGGGATGAGTACAGGTGAGACAGATTAATAATGACGGTGGCGGGAGAAGGACAAAGAAAGCACATGACATAAACAAAGGATGACGTGGATGAACACTGACAGTACCCCCCCCCTTTTGAAGGCGCGGTCCCCGCGCCTTCAACAGGAAACAAAAATGGAGGATGGTAGAAGGGGAGGGTACAAGGGAGGAGTCCAAGGGGGAGACAGGAAGGGAACTGGAGCAGGAGGACCCAGGACACAGACAGAAGGACGGCCCCGGGCGGAGTCGAGGAAGGGCGGGACCATGGAGGAGGAGTGGCTGCTGACTCCAGGGGGCCGACCGAGGGAGACGCCGCTGATGGCGGTGGAGCCCAAGGAAGGGACGGAGAGCCGATGGGCAAAGGTGACGCCGAGGTTCCTGAGGGCCGGGCAAAGCAGGCGGCTCACCCGAGCAAGGCGACGGCGGGGTTCCGGAAGCCCGCGGCGTAGCCAGAGCGACAGAGGACCAAGGCGTAGCTGGAGGGATGGAGGAGCTCAACGCAGCCGGTGGGACGGTGTGATGAGGTGCAGCCGGATGAGTGGAGTCCAGAGGCGTAGGAAGGGCGACGACTGACCAAGGTGGAGCCGGAGGGACGAGGGAGCCTGGCGGAGCTGGTGGGCGGACGGCCCACGACGAAGACGAGGGAGGAGTGAGCCAACGCGGAGCCCTAGGGTCGAAGGGCTGAGGTGGAGTCCGCAGCTCGGAGGCCGTAGGAGCTGACGCTGGGCGACACCCTCCAGAGGGTGACGCAGACAGGCAGTACCCATAGGCGCGCTCCATTTCCGGAGCTGGAGCGTGAGCTGGGGGGCTGACTGACTGCAGCAGTGCTGGAGCTGGATGACTGGCTGCAGTTCTGGGGGGCCGTGGGAAGCTACTCATGACCCTGGAGCTGTGGCTTTTTTCTAGGGAGAAGGTTAAAAAACTGTGTAGAAACAGTTGTTTGCTGTCTGGAAACAGCGGCAGGTAGATGCTGTCTAAAAACAGCGGAAGATTTAAAATAAAGCTCCAGAAGCCAATGAGTAGCCTCCCAGTGTCCAGTCGGTGTCCATCTGCATAGGGGGGGTGGGCGGGACTCTCGCTGATTCCGCGGGTAGCCGCCAGGACTCCCCCTCTGGGTCGTGTTGTCGGCACACACACCTGGTCAGACGGGACTTTGAGCTCCTCCATCTCGGCGCAATTCCGCTCTGTCGCTCTAGAGGGCGATGGCTCATTGGCCGCGGGTGGCTCTCCGTCTGCGGTGGGCTCTGGCAAGCGCTCCCTGCAGGTGGACGATGTAGTTTGGCTGGTCACTGGGTTGGGAGTGGCACTGACGAGATCCTCCAGGAAGGCGGTGAGTGGAAAAACTTTACTCGCCAGTGTCCACTCCATCTTTGCGGCGGTGTTGCCCTGAGGACCATCTTCGGGCGATCGTGCTCTGTAACAGATGATGGGCGCGCAGAGCACGTCGCCCGGAAAGCTGTTCTCAGTCGCTCGGATATGGTCCTCAGGGCTGCTTTCCCCCTGCTCCAGCAGGTGGTGACGGGAAACGGAAGGGCGGATGGGTTTAAAGGGAACACGGAGGGAAGAAAATAAAACACTGAGGGAAAAAAGGACTATAAAAAGAAAATCGGGGGAAAACACGCCGCTAACTTTAGGTCCGGTATCATGTAACGCCCGGAGGGCGGAGGATAACATGACGAGACGGAGAAGGATAAACATTACAAAAACGGGTTTATTAACACTTACGGGTAACAGATATGGGATACGTGAAGACAGGACGACACAGGACGAGACCCACACGATTCAAGGGACGAACCAAAATACCGGACAACGAAAGACACAGACGAAAGGATATAAATAGATGGGGGCTGATTAGACTAATGACACAAGAGGGATGAGTACAGGTGAGACAGATTAATAATGACGGTGGCGGGAGAAGGACAAAGAAAGCACATGACATAAACAAAGGATGACGTGGACGAACACTGACATATATATATAATAAATGTTTATTGTATTAGGGTGAGGGTGGGGAGGTTGCATGAAAGTAAAAAATGTCAGGCCAACTGTTATTGAATAGAATTGTTCAATATTATTGAATAGAAAAGTAGTTAAAAATTTTAACCATCAAATCCTCAAATTTCAGTTATTGGCCTTTTGTGTCTCCTTAAAAAAATTGACATTTATCAAATAATAATAATCTATAGTATACAATATATATATAGTAATACACAAAATGATGTTTTGAAAAAAATGCTAAATTTGCAATTAAAATGAGCAAATAATACTTAAGACAACCTTTAAGATCCTATATGTTTTTTAACATGAAAAGTATATTTAAAAATCTAAATAATAGATACATTCAAGGGTGGAAAGGATAGTTCACCTCAAACAAGAAAACTGTTAATAATTACTCCCCCTCATGTCATTCCAAACCAGAGAACTTTGTGTGTTTTTTTTACAAAACTAAACATATGCCTTCAGTGGTTCAATCGTAAGTTCATCAAGCATCAATATATGTGATGTAAAAAACATTAACTTTATTTTTAAATGTCATGCGTAATTGCAGAATGTTTCAGTGAATCACTGTGCTACATTTTTATACAGTGAATTATGCTATTTCACGGTCTCCGTCACTGGTAGGTCAGGTTAAGTTACTGTAGTAAACACCTGCGGCTGGTGCACTGCTTGTGCATGTGTGAAGTTCTGTTTGCGCAACGCCAATTTGAAGCCGTGTTTTGTAAGCAACATCTGTATGAATGGTGGCATTGTCGGAGGATGATGTCATAGGAGAGGGTGATGAGCTAAAGTCCAGCTGAAACGAGCAACGTTTAAGAGACTAAATACATAATGCAAAATATCAGGAATACTTTAAGTTAACCATTTCAAATAAACGTAACTCTCATCAAAACGACTGACTATAACTATTTAACTTTATTGTTGCTTTTCTGCTGATTTGACTTTCTTCTGTTGCTCTCATCTGTAAATTGTTTTGGATATAAGCTTCTGCTGAATGAATACATGTAAATGTAGCTGTCAATATATGTCAAAAATCTTCTCAGCATTAAATATGTTTTTTTTTTTTAGCTAAAACTGTGGTCCTTATTGATTCATATAATGCAAGACAGTGGCTACCTGAACTCTGAGAGTCAAAACAAAATTAATATCTATGTCATTGTAAGTAGTGCAGTTTCTTTCTCTTTTTTGACTCTCAAAATGCTAATAGCTGTAAACTCGTATTTTCCTGTCATTTTTTGTTCAAAATCCCCTTTATTTTGCAAACATTATTTTTTAAGTTCAAGTTCATTTAAAGTTAAATATTCAGAAGCTAAAGATTCTTGGATAAATAAAGTTATTGTACATTTTCAGTAAACCAGATAAGTTGAACAAATATTAATGCTACTGGAAGAACATTGATAGATCTATGCCGTAACGTAATTAATTTAGTCTTTAAAAAACAAAAATACAAATTTTTATACACCTGAATGACATTTGGTTAATTTAAGTAAGTTTTGTGGTAGAGATGGAGAACAACTTCTGTCTTCATTGTGCTTGCACTCTTTCCTTGTCAATGCAACAAAAGGATTATCTCGTTCAACTGATGTGCTTACAAAGCACAATTGTTGTTGTTTTTTTCTCCATTGAATGTATGGGGGGATGGAGAATGTCCACTGTGCATTTGTGTTTTAATAGCAGTGTGTTGTTATATCTGTATGGGCGTCCAGTGTTTGGGTTACAGTTCAGAGTTCACTCGTGAGTCCATTCGCAAGAAGAGCCGATCTGGATAAACTTTCCATATGAGATGATCACACACATAAATGAAATGAACATCCGTCAATGGAGCTCATCTAGCTTCTACACTGTGACTGCATGTACTTATAGAAATACAGTCTGTTTTTAATGAAATATACCTAAGGAATTTAGTACATCTTTATATTGTATGTAAACGCATTGTTATGTTGGCTTCTTATTCATCATCGTCTTTTAAGACAAAATGTTTAACTCTCTCATTTTCCTAGAAACTTCAAACTACTAAAGTAAGAAAACCAAGACAGTCAGGAATTTTTGTTATTCTGTGTTAAACACTACTATATGTATGGTCTTGTTAAATACCATTTAAAATATAATTTTCAAGCTACAACCCATCAAACTCAGCTCAGACCATGTTCATAGTTGTTAGCGACATGCTAAATATGTTAAAACATGCTAATTGGTACTAACAACATGATATAACATCTAGCTGTTTTACAACTATAGAAATGTTAGCAGCTTGCTAATTTGTGTTAGCAGTGTGCTAAAACTCCTAGAAACATGCAAGCAAGATGCTAATTCATGTTAACATAACGCTAAAATATACTAGCAGTTAAATTAAAAATGTCACCAAAATGCTAATTCAAGAAATGTGCTAATACATATTAGCCATGTGTACAACATTTTTAGAACATGTCAGCATTACAACAACAACATATTATACTGCTAATAATATGCCAGTAATGCAACGAATAGGCTAGTGAAAAGATAAATCTATTAATTCAGTCTTTTCACTTCACCATAAGTTTAACTGTTTCAAACAAGTGCCGTTTTTCAGTTCAAAATAAAAGTTTGTTCTAACAAGCTGTACTATGCGGTGACAAAAACTTTTATTTATTGTAAGTTAGTGTTAATTATTAAAGTGATATTTAATTAGATATTATACTAATACCAAAGTAATATTTTAAAATTCAAATGCACATACTTAAGTATACTTAAGTGGCGTACTATGAATGTTATATTATACACAGTTGCACATTTATATTATACACATTTCATTTTTTTTCAGCACATAAATTACTACGTGTCAAGTTTTGCTAAACTAAGTTCCTCATCAAAACACCAAAACTTAATTGAGAGCACAGCAGCAGATACTTTTGTTTAAAAACAACATTTCAAGGCTAAAACCTACATTAACCTACCTGTCTTTGCCTCTTTGAAGTAAAAGATCCTCGGTGCTCGCATGAGCGCAATCAGCTCTGTTTTTACAACTGTTTGACCCTGAAGTGTTTCAAATGGTGTTTGTTGAATGCATCCTGTAAGTAATACAGGTTGATTGGGAAGGCCTCTTTCATTTCAGGCTGTGCTGTATTTACATGCTGAGGTGATGGATGTGTGTGTCGGGCGTTGCACTCGCGTTGATTAGCTCGTCTGTGGAGCTGATTGTGTCTGCTTTTGTGAGGTGATCCTGATTGGGTTCTGTAGCCATTACCCAACCTGCCATTCAGGACCGGCTTTAAGGGAGGGATTTCCTTGGTCAAATAGACCGTAAGAGGAGAGTTTTAGTGCTAAACCGCTTCATTGTGTGAATTCAGTCTGTGAAATGTGTGTCCTTAAACAAAATTTGTACAAGATTAACTTTGACATAGACGTTCACTTGAAATTGCTAGTCCATTCTATGAACAATTACACAGAAATGGCACACAAAATAATCAGTGCTGTATCAGAGTTTTATAGAGTTTTTTTTTTTTTTGCTGCTTTAAATGTTTACTTGCTCTTCCCAAAGTACTATTTGTATAAATTAAATATGGATCAATTACAGCAGGTAAATCTAAATCTAAGATCAATTAAAGACAGACACCCCACACTATTTTCTCCCTGCTGTTTACATGTATTAAATGCACATATTTATTTATTCATTCATTTATTCATTCATTCATTTATTTTAAAGTCTTAACTCTAGTTTAAGAAAGTCTGTTTAAGATTTAAATGTCATTATTAGTTGGTTGTGTTGGTGTGCTGAGATGTCTGTGTGCAAGCTTTGGATGAGAGCACAAAACATTTGCAAGTTCTATTATACTTGTTAAATCCTGCTTCAGCAATTTAAATTCGCTGGAATAGTTACACTGGCGAGACCTAAATCAGGCTTTTGAATGAGATATAGCTTTTTTTTACTTTCTAAATAACATTGCACAATATTTGCAATGCATTGTTTTTGGCCATTGCTACAGTATTAACATGGATTAGCATGTTATCACATCTCTAGCTCACGACTAACATGTTTTAGCATAGCTAGCATGCATTAGCATGTTAGTGTCACATTTCCAACATTGTAACATGCTGCAAGCATGTTTAGTATGTTGCTAACATTTTTCAATGTTGAATTAAACATACATTTTTGTAGAAAAACTTAGGTGGTATTTCATTGTATTGACCTTATTCTGTAATGCAGAAGTGCACTTGTTTTAGAACGTCTGACTCAGTTGCCTATGGGAGAAATGACTAGGAATAATAAGCAGCACAAAATGGTCAAACTGCTTGTTTTCATGACTATGAAACAAGTTGTCTATCAAACAAGTTTTCATGACTATACAGACAAAGTAGAATAATATAATAAGAAAACATTAATTTGTAACATCAATTAGCATGTTTTAATGTCTAATGATGAATGTGGAAATGTGTGTGAAAAACGAATGTGAAATATGAGTGTAGTAATGGGTTAAATGGATAGTAAGAGGGACTGGAAGTCTCGAGCCAAAAAGATTCAAATGGCTGCGCCTGCTCGTACATGAAGAATAAGATCAATAGCCAATAGTCTGTTTACAACTTTTTTACAACTGGATTAATGTTTTCTCATTTCTAGCTCATCATGGCTAACATGTTTTAGCATTTCTTGCATGCATTAGCATGTTGATGTCACATTTATAATGTACTAGCATCTTGTTGGCATGTGGCTGTTTCAATGTTGTTCAACATGTTTCAAAAAAACATTTTTTAAGTATATCCAATATATTTACTACTTTTTCAATAATTTTATAACGTATTTTACTAGAATTTGCCATCATTTTATTGCAGTAAATGTGTAGTAACCACATTATAGTGTAGATATTACTACCTTTGTAACCACATTTTAATTACCTTGGTTAAACTAGTTTTTACAAATTTGTGGTTCCACCAAAGAACAATCTACTTTACTATTTTACATTTGCAGCTTTGTGCTATTTTAACCCTTTAAACTACTTGGACATTAAGTCTATTTTGTTCTTTCTTTAATCTGAAATATGTCACATTTTAAAAGTTAAATACATTTCAAATGCAATGTCACTTGTAACACTTTAAATTACTTGGACGTGAAGTACATTTTTCCCCCCAAGAATGAATGCCTTTGTTTTTTCTGCCACATGAGCTTGTAGGTTTTTGTCTTCCCTCTGTCATTCTTCCCATTATCTGCATCATATATAAAATTCCTGCTTTGTGACAAAAAGCAACGTAAAGCCAATTTAAATTGGTTCCAAATGATTAGCCTGGCAAAACTGACACAGTCCAACAGTTGTGCCAAACAGTGCAGTATGATGGCAAACGGATTGCCTCTTTCAGCTCAGAAAACCTCCCATAAGAAATCAGTTAAGTGGTCCCTGGATCACAACCACTGGCAGGGTCTTGCTTCAAGGGGCGAGATGGGAGTGGGGGTGGGGGTTGTTAAAATGAGCTAATGGGTGGTGTGCTGGAGGAATGGTACATGCACAGCACGGAGAGACGAGGGCAAGATCCTTATTGGGTCTGGCATCAGTATTCAGGGGCAACTGGGAGAAATAGAAACTAGCATGATTTACCATGTTATTAGCATGAAGAAACATGTTGCTAACAACTACAAGCTTTAAGATGTAAGGTAGACCAATTATTTCCCCCCATAACATATTCTTTTTTATAACAAAAGGCCTGTTTTTAAAGAGCTCTATACAGGTCTTAGTGTTAACACTTTTTACCTGCTGCTGCTTCAGTCAAGTTCAAATGTTTACTTTCATTCAAAAAATACTGTTTGTATGTTGTATGTTATGCTGTACTATAAAGTAAATATAGATTAATCTTTATCGCAGCAGGTATAATATATTTATTTCCCCATCACTTAAATACCTAAAACATGGATCTATCACCCTGTAAGTTTGTTAAAACATTTTTAAAGCACAGTTTGTTAAAACATTCTTTTAACTCAGTAAAAACGTTGCTTTAGAGTATTTACAGTAATTGTCTGTGTAATATATTTCTGTTTAAGTTTGATAAATCAAAAAAGCAAACACATGGCTAACATACCTTAGCATTTTGCTAGAAAGAATGACATGTTTCTATGATGTTTCTAGCCAGTTTTTGCACATATAGTTAACATTTTGTCATGCTGCTAACAAGAATTAGCATGTTATCACATTTCTAACACATTTTAGCACATAGCTAACACACTTTACCCTGTTGTTAGCATGAATTAGCCTACCATTTTGCTATGACATTTCTAACATGTTTTACCTTATGGCTAAAATATTTAACATGTCGCTAAGAAAAATTAGCAATTTGCTGTCACATTTCTAACATGTTTTACCTTATGGCTAAAATGTTTAACACGTTGCTAACAAGAATTAGCAATTTGGTGTCACATTTCTAATATGTTTAAGCTTTTGGATATCAAATACCAAATAACATTTTTAATAGTAATACCATGGTTAAATTTTATATAGTGCCGCAAAACGAGAGGAGTAAGAGTGGTGGTGGGGGTTGTTAAAATGAGCTAATGGGTGGTGTGGCTGAGGAATGAAGCATGCACAGCGCAGAGAGAAACGAGGGCAAGACCCTTATTGAGTCTGGCATCAGTATTCAGGGGCAACTGCAAGAAATAGATGGGCGTCTCGTACCTTGGAGCCCACAGAGAGCAGGAACCAGTGCCAGGAAAATTACAGGCCAGATTTATGCAATGAGGGAGAGTGAACATAAAGCACAGCACAGACCCAAAGGGCCGAAGGACTCAAGAGTTAGTGGCTGAGACGCTGAATCTATGGGACTCTGGTGTAGGATACTTTATACCTCTGATTTCAGCCTCCTCTGTGGTGGGAAACAGTTGTAAAATAGCACAGCTGAATAGATGGTATAAAAGGATAAAATACAAATTTGATACAATATTTCTATGCTTTAATAGGACTTAGTTTAACACATACTATTTTATAATAATAAAACTATACTAATTTATTCCTTTAATTGCAAAGCAGAACTTTTAATTATCATTTTCGTTTAATCTTTTATTTATATTTTCTATCTATCTATCTATCTATCTATCTATCTATCTATCTATCTATCT
>CAIGQW010053747.1:616842-646462 GCA_903798125.1 Danio choprae
TCTATCTATCTATCTATCTATCTATCTATCTATCTATCTATCTATCTATCTATCTATCTATCTATCTATCTATCTATCTATCTATCTATCTATCTATCTATTGTGTATTCATCTGTCCATCCATATTTATCAGTTTTATTTATTTATTTTTAAATCTTAAATACTTCAGACATTTATTAATGTCTATGAAGTTGCTGATGTACAGTCAGAATTATAAAACCCCCTGAACTATTAGCCCCCCGATTTATTTATTTCCCCAATTTCTGTTTAACGGAGAGAAGATTTTTTAAAGACATTTGTAACCATAATAGTTTTAATAACTCATTTTTAATAGCTGATTTATTTTATCTTTGCCATGATGACAGTAAATAATATTTTACTAGATATTTTTTTCAAGACACTTCTATACAGCTTAAAGTGACATTTAAAGGCTTAACTAGGTTAATTAGGTTAACTAGGCAGGAAAGGGTAATTAGGCAAGTTATTGTATAACGATGGTTTGTTCTGTAGACAAACGAAAAAAAATATATAGCTTAAAGGAGCTAATAATTTTGACCTTAAAATGTTTTTTTTTTTAATTAAAAAACGCTTTTATTCTAGCCGAAATAAAAAAAATAAGACTTTCTCCAGAAGAAAAAATATTATCAGACATACTGTGAAAATGTCCTTGTTTATTGCCTTGTAAATTTCCTACAAATATTTTAAAAAGAAAATAATTCAAAGGGGGTTTAATAATTCTAAAAGCATTCTATAACAAATTACAATCAAGGATTTTGTCAGTTTGATGGATTTTCATGAAATCAAGTGTTTAATTTAGTTTGTTCATGTTGGGAGGTGAGAAAGCAGTCTCTGGGTTTATAAAATACAATGCTTACAGACAGGGAACAGGAGACAGATGAAAGAAAATAAAGAAGAAAAGGAACGACACTGTTAGAGATTGACAGAAAGAGTATTAGACAGGTGGAGCTGTCACTGATATGGTTTGGAGCGAGTTTAGTTGGCAGTGAGTCTGGCAGACAGCAGGCGCACACACATACACACACATACTGTACACACACACAGGCACACACTGTCCTGCTCCACTTCTACCCAGGGGCTTCCTCCTGCCTCTGACCTCATTCGCTTTGATTTACTCCTTCAGCAGTCTTTTTTTATTTACAACATTTTCAGTATTTACAGAACATACTGTATCTTACAAAAATTAACCATGGTTTTAATGTTGTAAATGTGTGTTTTTGGGTACATTGATACCAAATAATAAATTATTATTTTTAGTTAACTATGATTTAATGACCATTGTTATTATTATTATTATTATTATCTTTTTTTATTTGTAGTAATTCCATGGTTAATTTTAATAAGGATAAGCTTACAGTGTACAGTATTGTCTAATAAATTGTCATTTCATTCTGCTGTGGCGACCCCTGATAAACAAGGAAATAAACCGAAGGAAAGTGAGGTTTTTTTCAGTTTTTGCTAAATTGATTGAACTTTTTAAAAACATTTAATTAATCCATTAATTATCATATATGAACAACATTTGATTGTGTTATTAATATAATGAAAATATTATAAGCATACTTTTGAACTGTAATGATATTTCAATATACCAGTACAAATTAATATTATTCATTCATTCATTCATTCATTCTCATTTCGGCTTAGTCCCTTTATTAATCTGGGGTCGCCACAGCGGAATAAACCGCCAACTTATCCAGCATATGTTTTATGCAGCGGATGCCCTTCCAGCTGCAACCCATCACTGGGAAACACCCGTACACTTCCATTCACACACATACACTACGGACAATTTAGCTTACCCAATTCACCTATACCGCATGTCTTTGGACTGTGGGGGAAACCGGAGCACCCGGAGGAAACCCACGGCAACACGGGGAGAACATGCAAACTCCACACAGAAACGCCAACTGACCCAGCCGAGGCTCGAACCAGCGACCTTCTTGCTGTGAGGCGATTGTGCTACCCACTGTGCCACCGTGAGGCCCTAATATTATTCAGATTAAGTACTATTTTAAATTCTTTAAAATGTTCAAATTTTTGAAAAAAAACAAAACTCATGAGTTGTCCCAAATGATATGCTATATGTAATGAGGGAAGATATATTCATTCATTCATTCATTTTCATTCATTTTCATTTCGGCTTAGTCCCTTTATTAATCTGGGGTCGCCACAGCGGAATGAACCGCCAACTTATCCAGCATATGTTTTACGCAGCGGATGCCCTTCCAGCTGCAACCCATCTCTGGGAAACATCCATACACACCCATTCACACTCATACACTGCGGACAATTTTAGCTTACCCAATTCACCTGTACCGCATGTCTTTGGACTTGTGGGGGAAACCGGACCACCCGGAGGAAACCCACGCCAACACAGGGAGAACATGCAAACTCCACACAGAAACGCCAACTGACCCAGCCGAGGCTCGAACCAGCGACTTCTTGCTGTGAGGCGAACGTGCTACCCACTGCGCCACTGTGAGGCCGGAAGATATATATATATATATATATATATATATATATATATATATATATTCATTACTCTTACTATCTTACTACTTCACACTAATTTGTTAATGTTCCATTGCTCTCTCGACTCAATCCTCCCCTCATGTGGACAGCCACAATTCCACATAGTTACTTGAATGTGATTGATGCATAATAAATTATCACCATATCATTAAAACCGAAGCCCTCTGGTAGCCAGGGAAGAGAAAAAGAAGAGAAGTAGAAAAGTGAGGACAAAGACGGAGGTAATTTAAAGTAATGAATGAATGATGACCACCACTCCAAACATGGAAGTAGACTTTGACTTGGAAGTAGACTTTGGTTGAATAATACCAAAACAAATGTTGTTGTTTTTTTCAGGGAATTAACTTGCATAGTGTTATTGCTTAACTAAAGAATAACAATGTGTGCTAGCAAAATAAACCAGTAAATTTTGATTTTATGCTGACTTTAAAGTGCACCTTTTCTTTTTAGACATTTCAGTGTAAAAGCACTACTTACACTATTTATACTGGAAAATAGGGATTTGTGTGACACAGTCAACGTTTTGCAATCTAAATCAAATCCCAGTGGATAAAATTTAGTCTGAAATATTTTATGTTAGTATTGGTGGTTTACAGGCACTCTGGTTTACTTATGTATTTTATAGTGTAAAGCATGCTAATTATATGACCCTACCACTAAAACCAACCCAACCAGGAGACCTGTGGCAATATTTGAATGTCAGAAGACCCAGTTAAGTATGTATTTTTTATAGGTATTTTTTTTTTGATACAAAGACATCAGGAATGACCCTGTATACCACCTTATTAGAGTACAACTAGGTTCTACCCATGTCATTATACAAAAAATCTATCCTTGTAAACCAGTGATCCCCAACCTTTTTATCACCGTGGACCGGTCAACGCTCAACAATTTTACCGTGGACCGGGGTGGTGGCGGATCTTTGGTTCGTAGGTTGATAGGCAACCATAACCTTTTTTACAGAGGATGACAAGCTGACAAAACATTGCTGTCACTCTGATACAAGTTTTATTTATGGAGAAAATTACAAAGCACTGGAGTGTTTGGGTGTTCTGTGTTTGTCAGAGATAATTAGTTTACCGAAATGTGTATATTCCTGAAGCTGATCGGTCAGTTCTTGTCACGTGACTCGCGGTGCACTCCCGGCATTCATTCAACTGTGTGTGTCTGGAAGGCACAAGAGGCTCACGCCGCGTAACGGAAATAATTAATGATTTATGTGCAGCCCGGTACCAATTGGCCCGGGGGGTTGAGGACCACTGGTGTAAACCACCAAAACCAGTACACACATACACACACACTGTAAAAAATTTTGGGTTCACACAATTGATTTGAGTTGGGACAACATGAAGGAATTATGTTTAATAACTTTTTTTTACTAATTTTAATGGATTGAACATTTTCTCCCCAAAAAACTCAAGCATTATGTTGTTTTGGCTCGTTTTAGAACGTTTTAACAAACTTTTTTTAATGCACAGCTTTCCTAATGGGGACATACATTCATTTATTCATTTTCTTTCAGCTTAGTCCCTGATTTATCAGGGGTCACCACAGCAGAAAGAACCCCCAACTATTACAACATATATTTTACACAGCGGATGCCCTTGCAGCCGCAACCCAGTACTGGGAAACACCCATATTTCCTCACATTCACACACACATACACTACGGCCAATTCACTTCATCCTTTTCACGTATTCTGCATGTCTTTGGACTGTGGGGAAAAACCGGAGCACCACGAGAACACGAGGAAAACATGCAAACTCCACACGGAAATGCAAACTGGCCCAGCTGGCATCTTCTTGCTGTGAGGACACCGTGTTGCCAACTGGGGACATCCCATAATTGTAATGACTTTTATAATGTAGAGACTGTATATTCTATCCCCATACCCCAAAACACAACCCTCAACGTGAGGAATACAAAGTGCACACACACACACACACACACACACACACACACACACACACACACACACACACACACACCCACACACACACACACACACACACACACACACACACACACACACACACACACACACACACACACACACACACACACACACACACACACACACACACACACACACACACACACACACACACACACACACACAGACACAGACACACACACACACACACACACACGAAGGCTTCCTCCTGCCTGTGATCTCATTGACTGTGATTTACTCCTCTCCAGCAGCAGGTGTGGCTTCTTCCTTCTCTCCTTACACTCTTTTATTGATATGAAGTCATCCCACTCTCTCTAGAAGGCTCAGTCTGTTGTCAAGATGCACCTTGTTGCACTCGTGATGATATCACTCAAACACGAGTGTCATGAAGGAAAAGGCAATTAATAAATACCATTAACGTGCAATTACCCATCACGCCTGAGGCTTTGTGAAAGACAGAGAAATGAGAGGTCAGAAAGGAGAGGCTAAAGATCAGTGATGAAATGGAGAAGTTTTGATGACGGCGGACAGACGTACATTGCTGGATATGAGAGAAATCCGATAGATCATCGTCTGGGTTTGTTTGAGCTATGTTAGATTTTATATTGCTTAAAATATCTGAGCATTGATTTACTCAAGGAAAGGAACAGAATGAGAAAGACTGAGGGTCATTTCTTATTCCTTACTAAATCTTGTGTTGCCATATTATTCATTTTTGGCATACAATTTGGTTTAACTTGTGCTTTTTTTACAGTATGTGCAGGATCATCTGAAATGGATTGTGTGTATGGGTCAGTTTATGGGGTTTCAGCCATCAAAACAATGAAAATGTTATACAACTTTAGATTTTTTTTTCACCATATATTATAATATAAATTAAGTTGTTTTTTTTCTGAGTTAAGAATAATGACTTTTATACATTTTTACCATGATTTACAGAAGACACTCACTATATTGGCATTCAGTGTAACAAATCTTGTCAGGAATATTTAGACCAAGAATCATTTGATGACGAATTATTTTATGGTTGAGAAAATTAGTATCAAAGTAGACATTTTAATTTTATTTAATATGCTTTTATAATATAAAATCCCATTTGTACATTTAATTTGACACAAATACAAAGTAAAATATCTTTTAAATCTTTTGTTTAATAAACACTAAAAATGTCAGGCAGACAGCCAAAATCAGATTTCGGCAAATCCTACTTTTAAGGTCTTTTTAAATTAGTTTTAAATTGTGCAAGAACCACCACCACCAAAAAAAAAAAAAGACAATAAAAGAACACAATACATGAAATAAAATAATAATAAAAACAAAATAATACTAATTAAAAGAAAATCATAATTAGAAAAAATGAAAGCATATAAATATAAGTTTCAATAAAAAAAAAACAAAGCAGTCAACATATCAAGCATTACATTGCTGGTTAGAATCAATATTATATTCGTCCAGGTGATGTTTGCAATGTATTGTAAAATGTATTAGGGTTACTAATAACTCCATGCTGGACCCTTTTTCCTCAGGTGGTAAACTGAGGAATTGTGTGATTAGCCTTAGGATGACAATCTTGATGATAATCATTCCATAAATGATGGTGTTTTGTATGGAAACATTATAATCCAAAAGAAACAGAGAACCCAAATAGTGTACTGCAATTTCTGCACTGCAAAAAAATGCTTTTCTTACCTAGAGGTTTTGTCTTGTTTCTAGTCCAAATATCTAAGAATTCTTAAATCAAGAATCATTTTCTAGACAAGTAAAAAATATTGTCTTGTTTTGAGAAATAATGTGCCCAAATTAAGTGAGTTTTTCCTTAAAACAAGCAAAATAATCTGCCAATTTTTAGATTTAAAACAAGATTATTTCTCTTACCCCATTAGCAGGTTATTTAGCTTGTTTTAATAAAAAAAGATCACTTAACTTCGCCATATTATTTCTTAAATCAAGACAATACGTTTTGCTTGTCTAGAAAATGCTTCTTGATTTAAGAATATTTAGATATTCAGACTAGAAACAAGACAACAAATCTAAATAAGAAAAGCATTTTTGCAGTGTGAGTCATGTGTAATGGCTGTACATTTCAGAAAACCATTTAAATACAGAATGTCACACCAGAAATTGTAACGTTTTAGACATGTCCAAAAGTGGTTGGTCAGAGAGTCTTCAACAGATAGACCACAAATGGTACATCTTACAGTACTGCATTTTAGCATATTAAAAATGTAACAGATCCTTTAAAGTTGGTTTGTCTGTCTGTGTGTTGTTGTTGTTGTTGTTTTGGGTCTTTGTCTCATTTTGAAAGTTGTGTTTTTTCATCATATTCTGTCATATCAAAACACCATATTTTTCATACTGAACAGTTTGTGACTCTGAAAGTATGGAACAGTTAACTTGCTACTATTTGTCTCAAAATGAATCTATCAAATCTTTCATCTACCTTTCAAAAAAGATTTAACTTGCCAAACTTTGACAAAACCAGTGATGAGCTTTTCCACAAAAGTGCTCAGAATGTTACCTTGTAAACATAAACAATCAAGACAAGTCCATTTTTTTCAGTAAGTAGACATTTGATATTTTTAAGTATATAAAATCTGTATTTTTTTTAATAAACTAGCAGTATTTAGTATATTAAATCCTTTTGTAAATTTTATTTTGTGCAAACACATAAATAGTATGGCTTGTTTTCTAAACAAATTAATTTAAATAATGCCAACAATTTCCAAAATCACATTGTAAAACAGAAACAATCAAAATTGGCAGATTAGGAAAGTCCTTTTTGTCTGTTTCATGTGCATTAGGATATTTATAATAGTATTTAAGTTGATTGCTCAATAATCAGACTCTTTGTTTACTTTTACATTCAGTCCTCCACCTGTCGTGAACATTTGTCTAGCCCTCTCATACAGGTGCTTCACACTCTTCTATGTGTTGTGAATCCTCTCAGGAGAGTTTACCTCTGAAGGACAGCTTCTCAACATGCCAGCACTTGTATTACAGTAATGACTGTTTTCCTGGGGTTTCGCAGTGCCAGTGTGCAAGACAGCACTATCATTACAGGCTAATACAGCTGCTGGTTCAGCGCTGAGGGCTCGACTCTAATGTCTGTTTACACCTCATTACAAAAGCCAGATGAGACGTACAGTGACACACATCAGCGCTGATCTGGCTTCTCAGCTGACGTCATAACAGATTATGAACACGTAACATAAATAGGTTTTATTACAAGTCTTCCCTGCATTGTTCGTTTTCTACCTGCCAGATTTGGAAGAGAAAGTTTTCCTTATACTGTATTTGGGTGAGACTACTTTTATTCTTATTGCTTTCTTGCTCATGCTCTATTATTGACCTATGTTTGTGGCTCTGTAGGTACTGTAGGCCCTATGGTGATGGTCGAAAAAATAATAATTTGAGGCTCTGAGACTGTACAGTAGTTTCTTTGGGGAGTGCAATACTTTTGCAAGAAACTTTCTTGGTTGAATATAATAAATTGTGAGAGAGCAAGTTTATCTGGAGAATGGCAAACTTTTGCAAGAGAATGCAGACTTTTGGTGGGTTATGCAATGGTTATGCAATGCTTGCTGTTGCCAGGGTTTGAAAATTGGTGAGGTCTAAGGGATGAGGAATTGTGCTATATTAATGGCTGCAATTAAAATATATCTATAGTTTTATTTCATGCTGTAAAACGTTAATATGTTTGTTTTAATAGTTATCATTAAGCTTTGGTGTATGAATGATGTATGCTCTACCTAATTTATTTAAATGTTTAATGAATGTTTATGTATTTTATCATGATTCAATGGTTAGCTAACTACTAAACTAAAGCCTACGTTTACTTTTAATTTTTTTTTTGCTGAACATATTAATACCTACAAATTTCAAGAGGTACTTTTTAGGTACTAATATGTAGTTTGAGGTACCAATATGGACCCTTTAGGTACAAATGTTTACCTTTTGAATAGGTACCACTCCAGTGACAGCTCTCGTACCTGATCTTTTGTACAAGGGTTATTATCTTACTGTGTTTTTGTCATAGCGTTTTGTCAGAGCTTCTTCACTCTGCCTGCATTAGGGACATGAATCTGTTCAGATTTTATGCACTTTTTCATTCATAGAACTTTAAATTTTATTATTTTTTTAACCTAAAAATACCTCATAGCTGCCTCATAGCTAAATAGGGCAAATATTTTCATGCACATTTTGTCAGTAAAGCCGGTCCCAGTAAACCTACAGCATATGCATTCATTCATTCATTCATTTTCATTTCGGCTTAGTCCCTTTATTAATCTGGGGTCGCCACAGCGGAATGAACCGCCAATTTATCCAGCATATGTTTTTACGCAACGGATGCCCTTCCAGCTGCAACCCATCTCTGGGAAACATCCATACACACCCATTCACACTCATACACTATGGACAATTTAGCTTACCCAATTCACCTATACCGCATGTCTTTGGACTTGTGGGGGAAACCGGAGCACCTGGAGGAAACCCACGCCAACACGGGGAGAACATGCAAACTCCACACAGAAACGCCAACTGACCCAGCCGTGGCTCGAACCAGCGACCTTCTTGCTGTGAGGCGAACGTGCTATCCACTGCGCCACCGTGAGGCCCGCATATGCATTCAGATAGAATAATAATAATAATACAGCATCTACACAGAGCCGTAGTACACTGACAAGCTATGCAAAAATCAACATAATTGTTCTGTGATAATGACAGCTATTTGCTGAATGCTATACTTTAGCAAGAGAAATTAATCTTTCTCATGGCAATTCATTACTTTTGCAAGAGAATGCAAAGTTTCTTTGGGAATGCAATACTTTTCAGTCATGGCCTAATGGTTAGACAGTCAAGCTTTTAACCCAAATATTTGAATATTAGTTCCACAACTTTAACACCATAACTGGAATGAGACCCTCGTACAAGGCACTAAACTCCCAAGTGCTGCCTGGGTACTGCTGCAATGGCTGTCTACTGCTCTGGGTGCACTGTAAAAGCAATTAGTTACTTGAATATAAAAAAGTAAGCAAGCCCGTTCCCTTAAAAATGACAAGTTGACCTAAAGACGACAAGTTCACTAGTTGTAACTTGGAATTGTTAAGTCTTGACTTAACTAAATATTAATAATTATGCACATAGTTAATTTAACTTATTAATTTTAAGGCAATTGGTTTGCTTACTTTGAATAAAGTCAAATAATTGCTTTAAAAGCAATGGGTTTATTCTTTTTTTTTGAGCTGCCTAGTTGCATTTTACAGTGGTTCACAGTGTGTGTTCTCTGCTGTGTGTGTGTGCACTTGGAAGGGTTAAATGCAGAGTACAAATTCTGAGTATGGGTCATGTAAAAGAGCGCAAAAGCAATGAAATACAAATTTTCCTCTCACTTGATATTTTTCTTATATCCACTTAGGGGCTCCGTTGGTAGGAAGTGTAAAAGATAAATACCCTTTGATTGGCAATTGCTTAACACATCTGATCTTTCTGGTTTTGATGTGTCAGATTTCTGTCCCATCAGATGACAAATGTGTTCAGGTTTGTCCTGACTATCTGCCAACAGCAGAGCAGGTTTTAGCGGTTACCAAAAAGCTCAAAGAATGAATTGTCTGCCTGATAAGCGTGCTGATTGTCCTGTATTTTTCACAAGTGTTTCAGCAGATAGCTTGTGTATTTCATATCAGTAGTGTGTTTAGTGGTTACTAGGTATCAGATAAGTGTGCACTTCCTGCTTTGTGGTGTCTCTCTCAGCCTGTTGTTTCTCATTTGGCCTCTGACCCCATACGGCACTCAGGGGCCCTGCTCAGAGCCAGACTGATTACATTAGAGCTCTGATAGCGGACGCTCTCCCTACGCCCTACAAATGATGGATGGATGGTTCTTCCTGTGGCAGAGAACGAAAGTGAGACACTCCAATACTCCCCTCCTCACTTCCTCCCTCCATTCACAGCTGGTGCACTGTTAAACCGAGCTTTAAATGACGAGCAGGGTTTGAAATTAACTTAATCTCTCTGGCCAATTTGGCTGATCAATCTTTAAGGTACTGGCCATTTAGAACTTGTATTAGCCAAAACAGCCAGATCACCAATATCATAGCTTAGATTTAAATGCACTAGAACTACAGAGGCTTTCTTTTTAAATTTTGTTTTAATTATAGTATAGTATAACTATAGTACCCTAACTTTTCCTAAATGTGTGTATATTTAATTCTAAAATGCTATTTTATTAAAATTACAAAATACAAAAGAGTTCTGAGTATCCCTGAATGGTCATAATAACAATCAAATTGGCTTCATTCACATCAGACTCATCTACTTTTTCCATATTTTACTATGGTGAATAAAGTTGCTCTCCCTCTTTGTGGCAAGCACCTTCGGGGCAGATTAGTAAATCATACTAAATTACTGACTAAATACCAAAATATGATAATTTCAGTGTTATGACTTCATAAAATATAATGACATACATTAAAAGCTTAATTAGTGGTTACAGAGTTTAGTGGTTCCTGTATTAAAACAGATTCAAAAGAACTGAATCACATTCAGTCCATCACTGTTTACAGACACACAATTATTTACAATTTCTCTTGATATTAACAGAATTTATTTTAAATTCCAAATATAGCTCACTCCAAAATTTATGTTTACTCCTAAACATGCTGAAGATGAGCAGACAGGCTGTCAGTTTGTGAGCTGCTTCCTCACATAAGGCGTTATGCTGAACTTAGCCTATTGAAGCCTCATCTTTGTTGACATCCATTCAACTCATTCTCTCCAACCATGTCTAATAATAATAATGAAAATCATGCCCCAAAATATCAGGATGTCAGTTATGGTACCCCATCATATATGAAAGTCATGAATGTGCCTGTGCTTAGCAATAAAGATGCAAGTGTGCTTTTTGGACATGCATATTTTATTGATTTATTTATTGGGTTGGAAAAAGTCGTCTATTCTTAATTGCCTGCTGGGGTTTTGGTGGAGCATTAACTGGACAGGAATCAACACATTTTGTTATTGTGTTTAAAACACTATATTTATACCAACACAGTGAATCTATTCACTAAGTTCACTTCAAGAATGAACAAATTGGCATCAATGTGTTTGAATAAAGGTATTTCGAGGGGAAAAAAAGAAAGATAAAGGGTTATATATTATAACCCGTTTAGGGTTAAGGTTATTGCACACTGAATCCAAAATTTTTAAAAATAATAAATTCAACCTCACGTTATGTCAATTGTATTGACACAGTACCTTCGAAACTTTCATCCGTCATTAAAAAAATAGATTTTTTCCATTTTTCAATAATCTAATATAATGTCAATGATACTGTTCTGGATTTGTTTACGTGTGAAATGTGTGAAGCATCACAAGCAATGTATCAAATTCCATGGATTTCCTGAAATAAACTTTGCATTTAGGGATAATCCAGTGCAGATCTTTAATAATGAGCTGAACTTTCCCTTCTTTCTATGCAGTATTGGATGAACACAATATGTAGCCTATTTCTCTTTCCTTTTCTACTTTGGAGAAGAGAGAGGAGAACAAAGTATCACTGCTTGAATTGACTCCGAAATGTTTTGCGTTTTCAGTGGCGCAGTGGGTAGCACGTTCGCCTCACAGCAAGAAGGTCGCTGGTTCAAGCCTCGGCTGGGTCAGTTGACATTTCTGTGTGGAGTTTGCATGTTCTCCCTGTGTTGGCTTGGGTTTCCTCTGGGTGCTCCGGTTTCCTCCACAGTCCAAAGACATGCGGTATAGGTGAATTGGGTAAGCTAAATTGTCCGTAGTGTATGGGTGTGTATGGATGTTTCCCAGAGATGGGTTGCAGCTGGAAGGGCATCCGCTGCGTAAAACATATGCTGGATAAGTTGGCGGTTCATTCCGCTGTTGCGACCCCAGATTAATAAAGGGACTAAGCCGAAATGAAAATGAATGAATGAATGAATGTTTTGCGTTTTTTTGCAATGGGTTAATTAATATGCATCAGACTCTTAATATGCATATGTGTTAACTATTATGCACGGTTTATGTACGTGACAATTGTTTTCGAATATGAATATGAAAAAAACGCATACAAACATTTCGGACTTCAGTGTGCAAACACCCGAGATAATGATGTGGTCATGATGTGAAGCAGAGTGGTCTAATAATTAATTGGCCTGTCATCTGTTATTCTGCTTATTCTACAGTTACCACAAATAAAAATATTGTTCAGATGTTGTATTTGAAGACATTAGTCAGGTTTTTGTCGTCAAACAGCTCCTATGGCATTAGTTTCTTACATGTCTCAATAGGCGAATTCTGCATTTTCACATTCCCATTTAACAGCCATGTAGTATAAATGATATTCCCGCAGGATTCAGAGAGATGTTTAAGCCTAGTCCCAGACTAAACTGCAAGTCTGAGCTGTTTCAACTGAAAGACATTTGGACCGATTGATCTTGGAATATACCAGTGCCTTTACTTTGTCTCAAGCTTAATGCCAGTAATGATGTTTTTAAGGGCAAATTTATCAAAATTACTTAAATGTCTTAAATGCACTTAAATTGGCCCAATCCTAGCTTAGTCTAAGCCCTGTCTGTAAAACCAGGTCATTATGTTTGCATTTAAATATGTGTTGTTTCACTCAATATGCAACCCACTTTATGCTTTGATTGGCTTATGCTTGAGGCTCATTTGAATGAGGGCTCTGATAGGGATTACATGCAAAGTGATACAGATGGAAATGTATGAATCAAATCCTATCATATTGTGTTGATTTTGTACCTGTTAATTTCAAACCCTGACGACGAGACCGTGTGCTTGTCTCCTCTTTAAGTGCATTGCGGCCCCAGACAATAGCATTCCAATAGGTTGGAGCTCTGCCCAATCTGCCCAGAAAGCGAGGGAGGGAGATATAGGTGCACAGCTGTCCTGCACCAGTCAAAGTGAGAGCGCTGTTGATTGACAGGTGGTGCAATCAGTTAGAGGTGTTTCTGTGCACTGTGACCCCTGGATGTCAAGTATGTTAATGGATGAAAGATGGTCCCTTGGCTCCTGTGATTCTGATACTCTCTGTCTTGGTACACATATTAGAGTCTAATAGAGATGTCACAGTTTGAGATGTGCAGTGAACTTGAGATGCACTGTGTTAGATAGGGATACATGTCTTGTTGTGACCATTCTTGTTTTGAATGGTTGTTAATTTTAGCCATGAACAGTTTTAACAGTTTTAACAAGGGATAGTTTACCCTAAAATGAAAACGACCTCATCATTAACTTTCTCTCATTTGGTTTTAAATCTGTATAAGTTTCTTCTGTTGAATACAAGAGAAGATTTTTGAAGAAGGCTGGTTGTTGGAACCTATTGACTTCCATTGTAGGAAAACAAATACTATGGAAGTCAATGGGTCCCAGCAACCAGCATTTATTCAGAACATTTTCTTATTCAACAGAAGAAAGAAACTCACATAGGTTTTGTGGAAGTGAGGGGTGAGTAAATAGTGACAGAATTTTTACTTTTGGGAGAACTATCCCTTTAAGCAGGGTGCGAACTACGGGGGAGCTAATAAGGCATGGGCTCCCCTGAAAACATGATTTGTGACATTTTGGGGGGTCTCAAAACTATTGACAATGCGTTATTTTGACTTGCGGTTTCAGTATTGTGTACTGTGATCATGGATTATTATGTAAAAGTGCAAAAATATCATTCATTCATGCATGACGGCGATTTACACCTCACTTAAAAAAAGATAACTACACATGCTACTCATGTCATAAGCATCAAGGTGTGGGGGTGCTGAGGAGCCAGTCCAGTCATGTCAAAAACTGACAGCCAGATGCTTTCATATGGACGTTGAGACGCTGCTTATTCATTATCCGAAACAAATGATGTGACGTTGTGTTTCATTTTATTTCTTCATACAGTAGGCCAATACAATGTTCTTTGTTTT
This sequence comes from Danio choprae, assembly GCA_903798125.1. NCBI lineage: Eukaryota > Metazoa > Chordata > Actinopteri > Cypriniformes > Danionidae > Danio > Danio choprae. Next base: position 631,281 of record CAIGQW010053747.1, read on the forward strand.
AAACACCGTGACATTGGTGTAAACATGTTGTAAATTAAGCTGAAAGCAGGGTAGACTTGACAAAACGGAACCCATTTCAATGGTGTTTCTTTTATTTTGGAGTTCGCGATTATGTTTTACTGGAGTGAAAAGTGAGATTCCATGACATTCTATAGGCCTATGTAAAATAAAAAGCATATGCTGTCCTTAATGCCACCATCTTGAGCTTATAGAGCGAATAGAAAAATGATAGGCAACATGACAAGGTTATTTATTTATTTTGCTGTTAAATGAAACATTTGTGTATGTTGATCTTCTATATATGAATGTATTCCTCTCACAGAAGCACTGCAGGTAAAATTAGACAACAATGTTCTGTTGTTTAGGCTGCTGTTGTTTGTGCATGCAAAAATAAATCCCTCAAAATATATTTTCAAGGGTCAAAAAAGTTATTAATGGGAAAACAAAAGTAAACCAAAAACTGTATTTTTATATATATATTTATATTTTATATATATATGGGCCGCACGGTGGCGCAGTGGGTAGCACAATCGCCTTACAGCAAGAAGGTCGCTGGTTCAAGCCTCGGCTGGGTCAGTTGGCATTTCTGTGTGAAGTTTGCATGTTCTCCCCATGTTGGCGTGGGTTTCCTCATAGAATAAATTGTCCGTAGTGAATGAGTGTGTGTGGATGTTTCCCAGTGATGGGTTGCAGCTGGAAGGGCATCCGCTGTGTAAAACATATGCTGGATACGTTGGCAGTTCATTCCGCTGTGGCGACCCCAGAATAATAATGGGACTATGCCGAAAAGAAAATGAATGAATGAATGAATATATATATATAATTTTTTTTACAGAAAATGAGAATTCGTCAAAATAACAAAATAAAATACTTTTTACATCTGTTAATGAGCAGCACGGTGGCACAGTGGGTAGCACAATCGCCTCACAGCAAGAAGGTCGCTGGTTCGAGCCCCGGCTGGGTCAGTTGGCATTTCTGTGTGGAGTTTGCATGTTCTCCCCGTGTTTGCGTGGGTTTCCTCCGCGGGTGCTCCGGTTTCCCCCACAGTCCAAAAAAATGTTTCCCAGTGATGGGTTGCAGCTGGAAGGGCATCCACTCCGTAAAACATATGCTGGATAAGTTGGCAGTTCATTCCGCTGTGGCGACCCCAGATTAATAAAGGGACTAAGCCGAAAAGAAAATGAATGAATGAATACATCTGTTAATAATAAGGGATATTCCTTAACTGACCTGAAATTGAAATATTAGTATTGAGTTGTGTAGAAATTAATATAAACATATAAACGGTTTTCCCAGTTGTCAACTTATGTTCTAAATAGGTTTTTTAGCAACATTAGTTCTTCAGTGTCGCATGATGCTTTGAGTACCATTCTGTGCTGATTGTCATTATATGCTGACTTGATGCTCAAGAAACATTTATTGTAATCAGTGTTGTAACAGTTTTATTATTATTTGAATGCATGTTTACTAGATGTTAGCATATTTTCTTAAAAAACACTTTTGAAGTGTAGTGTTAAAATAGTGTTAAAAATACATTTAAATATTTTTTAAAAGATTTTCAAATTAAAACCCTGTTCATTGGCCCTGCTTCACTGAAACATAAAATCCAGACACAAATATAAATAATACACACAATTATGTACTAGACGTATGCACAAATGTCAGACTCAGGGGGAAGGAAAATAGAAAGGTTCTGTGTCTCTGTGGTTGGCGGTGTTTCCTTTACGGCAAGTGTTTTGCATGCTGCAGCAGAAATGTTGATAAAGGCAATGCTTAGTTATTATTACTGTGCTGCCTACAGTGTAAAAATTATTTTTCCGTAAATTAGAGTTTTCCGTATTTTGTGATTCATGTTTTTATTTTTCCCTCTTTGTTTATGCTTTATAATTGCATTATGGGACAGTGATCTTTCTTCCAACAACTTTTAACCTTGAAAAGTTGGAAAAGGTTACTTTTATTAACATTTTAATAGTGATATATTATCATCAAAAGCAGATAGAGCAGAGATCAAGGTCCCATAATGCAATTCACAACCGTAAATAAACGTAAAACACCAATAATTAACAGATATTTTTTACAGTGTAGAGTTAAAGTGGATTAACATACAGCGGGTGGGTGAAAAAGTGTTGATGCCAGTTAAGGGTGGGTTGGTTAGCGTTTGTGCATCTGGCAGTGAGTGTGTGAAGGCAGAAAACACTGGCAGCTCCAGCAATCAGGGAGGAACGGCATGGCTTTGCTTGGCTTGAGCCGGCAACTTATCAAACCAATTTGGGTTTTGTTTTGGTAAATAGTAACCAGGGGATGATTCAGGGAATAAAAAGCAGACGTCTTACAGGTTGACTAGCTTGAGAAGAAAGGGATGCTGTGCTCTTGGTTTGTGCTTGGCACTGACATATTGTACGGTCCACAGCTGGCTATTACTTCGGAGGGTGAATGTGCTGCCTGTTACAAACACTGAGTTCTAGACACTGGTCTTTCTGAGCAAGAGCATCTGGAGAGCTGCAAGAACAGGAGAATGACAGAGACATGTCTGATTCTTTCTGTTATTATGGAGGCTGTCTGTGGAAAATGATTTGTTCTCAGTAATGTTTCCCTCATTAAGAAAACTATCCACACCTAAAACAGTTTGCAGTAATTTTTTAATACCGTCAAACTAATATTTATTCAGACACCTTTAGAATTTCTCACAACATCCACATAGAAATCTGATATGTCATACAAGTTCATATTTGGATTTCACATACATAAAATATTGCAAAAATGACCACTTACAGATTTTTTTTTTTTAAGCATTGAAATTACTAATATGTACATATGTTCAAAAATATCATTTTATGTCTTTATTCCAACATGTACATATGTATTCGAACATATGCGTACATTTATAATTCCAATGGTTGAAAAAGATATGTAAGTGGTCATTATTGCAATCTTTTGAAATATATGTTGCATATATGACATTTTATAGATGTAAAATCTAAATATGAACATGTATCTTGTATATATAGTTTGTATACTGTATATTTCTATGTATAATTTTATTTATGGACATTATCACAGTTTATTCGCTGTAGTTAGTAAATGTTAATAAAAAATGTACTTACACTGTGTCAAAACAAATTCATCTTGATAATATCAGATATCTTTGATATAGGTAAGGTACAACTGTTGGTAGGAAAATAAAACTAGTGTATCAATACTTTTAGTGATTTACCCTTAGCCTAGGTTCATACTTCCTGTTGGTTTTTAATTGACCCTATGAAGTTTTGGATATTTTTTGGTATAATGTCTCACAGTTTATTTAAATGAACTATAATTTCTGCACATACTAGTTTAAATTATATTGGTAGCCTAACAAACTGTTCTGTTTTACATTGTGTTGCCTCATAGAGTGGCCGTTTTGAAATCACAACCTAATTAGTCTACGTACAAGCTAAGAGTAATTTTGTAAAATATGTGGAAAATGAAATTGAGTGGGTTACATTTGATCTCACATGAGATGATGAAGCTTTCATTTAAATTGGAAGGCTAAGAAACTAAGACACTAAGACACAGAGTGTCTCACAGAGGCAGACATTTACTTCAGGGTGTGCCTTACATTACACTGCATTTTACTACCTACATTAAAAAGATTCTTCTGAATAGAATGAATAATGATATGATACTGGACATGTTGGTATTATCACATGACCTACAGTATACATATTCACTTCATAAATTCATAAATTATTTCTTGAGGCCTCATAGCAAAGACTCCACTGAACAAGTTCAGAATCTCAGTGAAAGTATTACAGTACCCAGACACTTCTCGCCTAATCAGCTTCACGTAGCCTACTATATTAATAAGAAAGCATCTGATTTTGGATTCAGTTCAACTACTAAACCTCAAGAAAATCCCACTGAGAGCATTTTTACATATCATTTTGTGTCATTTTTTTAAGGCTTTCCATCAAATGATTATCCTTGCTTGACTTCACTTCATGTTTTCTTTCATTTAATTGACTTAATTTGTTTGTGTTTTGTTTGCTTTTTAATTCTCAGACTCATTTCTTAAAGTCCAACTCTTGTGGAAATATATAAGATAGACTCAACACTCTAAAATACTCTCCTATTTTGGCTCAAATTTAAGAGAGTCAACCTGAATGGACACAGACCTATACGTACAGTATATATGCACATGCTTATGTACTTTTTCATCTTTTTTACATTTTGTCTACATGTGCTGTCAACAGATCAAACCATTGGACATATCTTGGCAGCCATGTAGTATGTTTATACTTGTGGCTTTTTTCAGATCCCCAAGTTGTCTTATTTGAGCTGCCTAGAAAAACAGCTCTGTGAGAGAAAGAGCAGTCAGGTAAACATATTCCAAACACAGACGCACTTTGAGCGCCTCTAAAGTCTTAGATTCCAGGACCAGCCCTGGGTGAAAGCTTAAGTATACCACACGCTTGAAGCAACAGTGCGTAGGCTGAAGGGGAAATGGCCAAAATCGGGGGAGAGAGTCCTCAGAGACCTCTTCCACTGCCAGCCCTGGACCTAGTCTTCAGATGAGGCTCTTCCACAGTGACGACAGATCGTGTAACTGTGTGTTTGGGTGTGTAAGAGGGTGTGTAGGTGTGTGAGTGAGATGGTAAATGACGGGCTCAGATCGGAAATTTGTGTACGTCACAAAGTGGGTGAGTGGTTATATTTAATCTATTGGGAAAATGTAATCACTTGCTTGTCCACAGACAGCCATGTTCTGTCATGTTAACTAGGATTGAAATAAATCAGTATTTTTGCCTTGTTTTAGGTGCAAATGCATAAAAAACAAACATGCTTATTTTGGTGGGGCGACCAAGATTTTTGAAGATTTTAAGAGATTTGTTGTGTTTTATGAAGAAATATTTTGTTTTCCATGCAAAAAAACATTCTTTCTTTTATTCCATCCATCTTTTGTTTATTTAGTATTTTATATTATATGTTTAAATATGGGCTGCATGGTGGCGCAGTGGATAACACGATCGCCTCACAGCAAGAAGGTCGCTGGTTCGAGCCTCGGCTGGGTCAGTTGGCGTTTCTGTGTGGAGTTTGCATGTTCTCCCCGTGTTGGTATGGGTTTTCTCCGGGTGCTCCGGTTTCCCCCACAAGTCCAAAGACATGCGCTATAGGTGAATTGAGTAAGCTAAATTGTCCGTAGTGTATGTGTGTGAATGAGTGTGTGTGGATGTTTCCCAGAGATGGGTTGCAGCTGGAAGGGCATCCGCTGCGTAAAACATATGCTGGATAAGTTGGCGGTTCATTCCGCTGTGGTGACCCCAGATTAATAAAGGGACTAAGCCAAAAAGAAAATGAATGAATGAATGTTTAAATATACATGTATTATATATACTGTATATAAAATCTGGGGTCGCCACAGCGGAATGAACCGCCAACTTATCCAGCATATGTTTTACGCAGCGGATGCCCTTCCAGCCACAACCCATCACTGGGAAACACCCATACACTCCCATTCACACACATAAACTACGGACAATTTAGCCTACCCAATTCACCTACAGTGCATTTCTTGTGTGGGAAACCGGAGCACCCGGAGGAAACTCACGCGAACACAGGGAAAATATGCAAACTTCACACAGAAATGCCAACTGACCCAGCTGAGGCTCAAACCAGCAACCTTCTTACTGTGAGGAGACAGCGCTACCCACTGCACCACCATGCTGCTCACCGTATAAAAATGTGTTATATATAAATATGTTATATATAAAAATGTATATGTTTCGGGCCTGGGGCTCAAACCAGTGACCTTCTTGCTTTGCAACAGTGCTGCTCACTGAACCACTCTGCCGCCCTATATATTATATATTATTATAATTATTATCTTTTCCAGCAAGAACCTGAATTTGTTTGTTCGATTGTTCATTCGTTCGTTCATTTATTTATTTATTTATTCAATTTTTTTATTTTTTTATTTATAAAAAAATCTAAAACTAATTTTATTTTATTGCATCTATCAAAACTTTCAAAAATTGTGTGATTTTATTATGGGGGTTTTTTGTATTAGAAAGTACACAATAAGAAAAAGATAAGACTAATAATACTGTATATGAAGATCAACATTTTCCCCTTTTTTTCTCTACTTAGAGACTGAAAGCTGCCCTTGCCCACCATCCAGGGGGCATGGCGAATGGCAGCATGAACTCTATGGGTCATATGATGGAGATGATGCCCTCACGGCAGGATCAGACCGGGCACCACCACATGCACTCTCACCCTCACCAGCACATGCAGGGTCCACCACACGGATACCCACACCATGCCCACCACCACCCCAGCCATGCCCAGAGTGTCCATCACCACCCACAGAGCCACGGGCACCACAACTCCCACCCGGCCCACATGCACCCCGCACACGGACATCAGACATCACCACATCAAGCCATGCACTCCGCTGCTTCACAGGTAACAAGTAGATGTGGGTGTCAGATTTGGGGTGCCATCCAGGGGTGTGGATGTTAGGTTGTTGAGTTTTTTTTAAATTCTTCAATATTTGAAGTACATGTGATGATGACACTGGTGAGTTTAGCTGAACTGAATATACTCAATGTGAATTGATCTTTACTTGAAATGAAGACAAATTGATTTCAGTGTAGTGATGCTGAGCGGAAAAAAACTCAAGTTGTGGATGTGTGGCAGAAAGTAAAAATGCTAACACTTTATTTTGATGGTCTCTATTGCACATTTTGTTGACTAAAGTTTGCATTGCAACTACATGCCAATTACTTCTCATTTGAGTATTATTAAACTGTCTGCGTAATATCTGTTGATACTGCTTCAACATATTTAACTGACTATAAGAAACTTTGCAAGTACATGTCAACTTACATTAACCATAACCCTGAACCCCAACTTAGCAGTCAACTTATAATCTATTGAGAATTAGTTGGCATGTAGATGGAATGTAACTTAAATTCAACAAAATGCGTTAAAGGGACCGTCAAAATAAAGTGATACCATAAAAATCTTATTTTTGTTCAAAAATACTGTATATTAATTGTAAATTGTATACATATATATGGTAAGATAAAAAAATCTTTAAAAAAGTGTTAGTTTTTTAGTTTAGAGTGTTAGTTCACCCAAGAATGCAAATTATGTCACTCTCAAACTGTTCCAAGTTGTTTTGTTGTTGTTTCTTCTGATGAACACTAAAGAATATATTTTAAAATGTTGCTGCACAACATTATAATTTTAAAAATAATATGGAATAAAATTATGATTCTTTGAAAATGTTTCCTTCTATATTTAACAATAGACAGAAATGTATAAAGGTTGGAACAAGTCAAAGGTGAGTAAATGATGATAGGATTTTCATTTTTTTTTTGGTGAACTATGCTTTGAAATACACAAAATATTTTTGCTGCTTGTTCAAACTACTTATTTAAAATGAGCTAAAATGATCACAATTCTTGAGTTTTTTGGGGGACAACTTATTTTTTTATGCACAGTGTACTTAAATTTGTAAAAACACTTAAGTTAACATGATCGATTTGTATTGGGACAGCATGAAGGAATTGTGTGAAACCTAGCATTTTTTTACAGTGTATTATTAATAAAATAAATATTAATAAAATAATAAAACTAAGTGATTTAAGTACTTTTTAAAGGTAAGATTTTACAATAAGTGTAATTTATTGCATAATAAGCAATTTATTGTGATTATTTCCACAAAAAGAATAGAATTAATCATGAATAATATGATGTCCTTGTTATACATGTTCCATTTACTTAAAAAAAAAAACACTACAGTTTTAAAAATTTGACAATTGTAAACTAGTCTTCTATTTATTTTAATAATAGTCGTTTTATTTGCTCTAACCTTCAGGTCTTGAGACTCTTTCAGATGTCTAAATCCATCTTTTTGTGATTCAGAAGTTCTGCTTTAATGTATTATTAAGCCAAAGAAGGGGCCCTGTATACATACAAACCATCAAAGCTGCGGCATTTTCCATCGCCTCCAGAAACCAGTAATGATCTAAAGACGGCAAACATGGCAACTGCCAAGCATATGTCAAAGAAGCTTTTTGTAGGCCTCGTGCGCCAGTAGTGGCCCTGTTTCTCAGGGTGTCACAGAGCATTGGTCCGAGTGGACGTGTGCGGTGGAAAACTGGGCCCTGACACCTCTTTATGAGGGTGGAGCGGCCTGTAAATCACACTGCTGTTTCTCACACCCAGATGTCCATCACAGAGCCTTAGGGCCACGTGTACAGGGCACATGTTGTTTTAAAGAAAACTCCCTGAGAGGAACTTTCTGGCTAGAAGTGGTCTGAGCGACGAGATGTCAGACAGGTGACTGGACAGCAGCCAGGCTTATGAGTATGAATATGATGTCTTGAAGGGAGAAAGAAGAACCTGATTTTACCAAGTGCAACATGTTCCTCTGAAACAATTTCAATCATCCAATCATATTTGAGAGATATGTTTACAGTTTATGTCCAGTTTTGCCTTTAAATCAGGTGCTTCTACAACCTTTTTTCACCATTGCCCTTTCAGGAATAACTTCCTGAAAAAATCTGTAAAAAAAAATATCTGTAAAATTACAGAAGAAAGTCAGTTGTGGTTGCCAGAATTGTACAGTTAAAAATAGAATATAAAACGTTTTTACATTAAACTACCACATTTAATCTATACAGGGTTAAAATGTCACAATTTTTAAAGGGATAGTTTACCCAAAAAACATTTCCTCACCAAATACCCACTCTCAAGTGAATTTCTTTCATCTGTTGAAAGACAAATACACATCATGTCTTTTGTGTGCAGTCACAGTCTTGACCCATGAAATCACTTTTTCCAGGCACGCCTCGCATCTTAAATTTTTAGAATACTGCAAGCGCACCCCGAGTCCTGTGACAAGAACCACCCAAGTCATGTGGCAAGAACCAACCCATCAGCTATACACTTGTATGGATTATGCACATTCTTTGTTCTTTTCTTAATTCTTTAAGAATAAATGAAAATTCAGAGCTTCAGTTGGTGGCGGTTCCTCTAAAAGCATGGCAGATGGTTGCTTAGATGGTTACAGACACCCAGGGAGAAAGCAACATGCCTTGGATTTTCCACGCTTTTAGATGCGATATGTTAATCAACATGATCTACAGTAGGAACAAAACTTATGGAAGCCATTAGCTACTGCTTTCCAATATTTTCAGTATATCTTCCTTTGTGTTATCAGAAATTATGACAGAATTTTCATTTTTTGGGTGAATTACTGAATTACTGTATCACTTTAAATATTAACATTTGCATTGTACCTTTATAGTACACAGGCAAAAAACAAAAGCAAGTGTTGATGAGAAAGGGCCAAAGCTCTTCACAAAAAATACTTTTCCACAAACAGAGAAACGTACTAAGATGTAGGTGATCATAATAACACAAGACACTAAAATAACGCAATAAACATTATAATATCAACATTAGATGTAACATAAAACTTGAATGTACATAACTGACAAGGAGAACACTATAAAAGAAACATGGTAATGTCAAACAAAAAATATAGTAAAATAAGTGTCTTGTGGGGAATTCTGGGAGAGCCCATTTATTGTTATTGACCATATATACTGTAGTAAGGAAACTTGGTGTTAACCAGGTAACACATTTTTACTGAAGCATTTTTAGTTTTTACCATTAAAATCACAGCCGGGCCTCACAGTGGCGCAGTGGGTAGCACGTTCGCCTCACAGCAAGAAGGTCGCTGGTTCGAGCCTCGGCTGGGTCAGTTGGCGTTTCTGTGTGGAGTTTGCATGTTCTCCCTGTGTTGGCGTGGGTTTCCTCCGGGTGCTCCGGTTTCCCCCACAAGTCCAAAGACATGCGGTATAGGTGAATTGGGTAGACTAAATTGTCCGTAGTGTATGAGTGTGAATGAGTGTGTATGGATGTTTCCCAGAGATGGGTTGCAGCTGGAAGGGCATCCGCTGCGTAAAACATATGCTGGATAAGTTGGTGGTTCATTCCGCTGTGGCAACCCCAGATTAATAAAGGGACTAAGCCGAAATGAAAATGAATGAATGAATGAAAATCACAGCCAAGTTTTTTTGCAGTGTGAAATGTGTTGTAAAATCAGAAGGTTCAAGAATGTAATGTCAGACTCTTTGTTGTCGCGTGTTTGTTTAATTAGCATGTCTTGTGTGTATTGCCACGTGTTGTTGAATCGCTGAATGCTTCGTCAACTGTAAGTCAATTTGGGCAAAAGCGTCTGCTAAATGACTACATGTAAATGTTTTACAGTTATCCCCAGCTGCGCAGCAAATGCAGCCGACGCAGACCCTTCAGTCCCCACCGCCCAGCGGAGGTCGCCGCAGACGGGTCGTGGATGAAGACCCCGATGAGCGCAGACGGAAGTTTCTTGAGAGGAATCGCGCAGCCGCCACACGCTGCAGACAAAAGCGGAAAGTCTGGGTAATGTCGCTAGAAAAGAAAGCGGAGGAACTCACCCAAACCAACATGCAGCTGCAGGTCAGAATCACTCACTCGCATACTTCTCAGCTCAAGGCCTCTGTTCTTAAGCGTTAAAGCGCACTTGACTCTGGAACACACACTGAGATGTATTTCACGTGGGGCTTCATATTTCTCTCGGTATTAGCTTACTCTAGACCACAGAAGCTCATAAACAGCCTTGGTTTGACAGCTGAAGCTACTGTAGATGGAGAGCAGACGGAGATGGCTGTGAGGAGGGAAGGGTCAATGGGTTATTGAGGTCTACAGAGTAACCAGAGCACAGCCAGCTGCAGATGAATGTGTGGTTTGTAGGCTAGTAAAACCTCTGAGCATCACGGCACATCTCATCTATGAGAGGTTTCCATTTGAACACATTTATTCGGGCTCTCAATGGACCTTGAATTTGCATAGAGGTTACCTGAAAGATTGATGGCGTGTAGGACTATTTTTGGAGGATGTGTTGAGTAGATCCTACAACATTCAAAAAATCAACCCGATCGAGCTGGTATTCAGGTGGTTTAGCTGGACAGCCAGCTGGTCTACCAGATGACATGTGTTCAAAGCCTCTATAAAACAACTGTGTCAGCTCAATCATTTTAGGTTGGTTTGAGGTTGTTGTTGTTGTTTTGTTTTTTTGCAGTAAGGTTGTTTCCCCATCATGCCACATCATTCACTCTCTGCTCTTCCTCAACCTGAGCAAACCTGTCTTGCGGATGGTTTGCTGGTTGCGCTTAGTGTGATTTGAACCTTTTAATTAGCATTTTTTGACCACTGGGCAACATCGCCCTCTTATCAAAAGTTCCTACCAGGGGATGTTTTTGTGGAGAGTCACATTTTTTGGAAGCCTGTCCCTGTCCAGAGCTGTCCTTGGAAATGTCTCTGTTTACAGCATGTTCAAAACACCTCACAGGTGCATTGTAAAAAAAGTTTCACCAACAGAGGGCGATGACTTAAAGCAGGAGTACCATACATGGTGCAAATTCTGATGGTTGGAAGATTGTATGTGATGCACTTATCACAAGTGAATGTATGTAAGAATTGTTTGGACGCAGTCATGTACGCTATGACCTGGCGAAGCAATTGCATGCAATTCCGTGCCAAAAACATGGACAAAGAAAAACATTGCTTTCAGAGACACTCTCTCTTTTTCACTCTCTTGCTCTCTCTCTCATAAGGGCTTAGAATTGATGCTCACCGTGAATGTTTGCTACACACACATGCAGGATAATGGGAAGCCAGGGCATATACTGTATAGTCACCCTTGTTTGTGAATTATAAAGCCTAGTCTGCTGTAAACTATCATCTCTGATGACCCTGTCATGCATGACACATCATCCAGCACTCACAGTTCAGTGAGTTTATCCTCCTGATTGGGAAACTTAAGATAGAGAAAGCATTGAACTGCACACACCTCATAAATTCAATTCGACAGTTCTCTAACGTTTTTGACATGTTTAAAAATGTTCAGGAGCTCAACTTGGATGGGGGCTAATCACTTTTATACCAGGTATCAAATGAGAGAACATTAACAGTTTAAAGGTAGTTATATAATAACTGTTCATGTTAAAGTGAGATTGTTTGTACTGCATGTTTTATATAGCAAGGTCTGAACAGTGTGTTGGATTAAATATAAGATAGTATACGATTTTAAGTGTTCTGCAAAGTTCATTCACGATAATACAGTAATCTCCTTTGTGTGGGTGAAAGTGCACTCCACTGTTAGAGAATAATACAAAACAAAGCACAATTATATTTGCAGAATGTGGATACTTTTTCAAAAAAGTAAAATAATAATAGTCCCATTTATAAAAATGTAATTATTTTATACAATATTTACTGTACTGTGAAATATCATTCATTTTCAAATTCTAATATTAGAAATATAATATTATACTTTTTTTTCTGACAATGATAATTGAAATTAAATGAAGCAAGAAACACTGCAATGATTTTAATTAGTTTTAATTATGTTTTGTCATCCTTTTTGTCTTCATAAAAGTGTCTTAGTGTATTTATAAATGTCTTCTACACATTAAATCAGTTTATTGTATCCATGCAAAAAATAAAAGCATTCAAAACCTTATAGAAAACAGAATGATGGTGTATATTTTACAAAATATACCAAATATATATATATATATATATATATATATATATATATATATATGAATTCAATAAAAAAATGAAAAAACATGACTTTTTGTTTGTGTTATTACATTACACTAAAATTGCTTTAGCTTAAGGTTTATCTGATTAACAAAAAATGCTTGAATATAAAGATATATATTTTATACTGTCAAAATGCTGTCAAAATATATTTTATACTGTCAAAATGCTGAAACACTGACATATAATTTCACCCAGCCCTTGTTCCAACCAACAATAGAATAAAAACATGTTGAATGTGTTTGTTTTTCTTTGTTATTGCATAGTTTGACGAGGTGGGACAGAATGCTCATAGACACCCTGGCACTCCCATAGTCCCACTGTTCAGGCTTGTTTAGCCTTTTGAGAAATATTCACCCCACAGTCACAAACATGGTACCTGTCAAAGCGGGGATTCTTCTCTACCAAGCATCCCTGACACACTGCCATATTTTGATATCGGTTCTGCTTAATCACTTAATCAAATTCGAGAACTCGGTGTGATCAGACGCTCGTGTTTCCCACAACAGTAATTGCAGAGAATTCACCGCCTGTTCATTATGAGGTTTTCTAATGAGACCCAGACTTGTCTGGCCTTTAATTCAGTGTGTCTGCTGGGAGGTTTGATGCGAAGCTGCCAATACATCCACCAGAGACTTTTTTTTCTGACATGTTTGTCATAATTACGTTAAGTACTGTATGGTTTATGACAAAAAAAAAGAACATTATAAACATGTGTGCCTTTGTTTAGATTCGTTTTTGCATTGTGAGGAACCATAGGGGCTAACTGTCACAAACGTGATTTTCAAAACCCAGTTTAAACTTAATCTTAAACTCTGAAGGCATTTCAATAGAAAATATCCAGGCCGGTCTGTATCCAGGAAACTTGCGCTATTATGAAATATGCATGTTTTTTATCTGGGAAATAATGAGGGACATTTAGTTTTGATTAACTTGAGTTGCTATGCAGAAAGAAAAAAAATGTTTTGTTTTATGCCTGTAGCAATAGTGTATGATTGGATTCTTCACTAGCAGCATGTTATTGAATTCTTGTAAACACTGAGGGATTTTGGTGAGTGTTTCATATTATCTTTGTGTTTGTTGGCAGAACGAGGTCACCATGTTGAAGAACGAGGTGACACAACTGAAACAGCTTTTACTGACACACAAGGACTGTCCCATCACCGCCATGCAGAAAGAGTCTCAAGGTTACCTCAGTGAGTACTGTCGTGCACCCACATGACCAGAGGTAATGTTATGTAATAATGGATATATATTGTTTGAAGCACACCCATTCATATACTATACACTCTCGGAAAAAAATGGTACAATGTTGTACCAAATAAGGTACAAACCCTTGTCACTGGGGCAGTACCTTTTTATGGGACAGAATTGTACCTTAAGACAAAGAAACAAATTTGTATTATTGCAGTTTGTACCTTTAAGGGCATGATTTGTACCATGGGAAACCAAAATATACCTTTGTTTTTATAAAAACCTGCAGATACAATATTGTACCTTCGTCAAAGGTACAAATCTGATCCATAAAGGTACCACCACAGTGACACGACACTTTGTACCTTAACAGTGTCAAAAATGCTTACCAAACATTTATTTAAAATGCCTTAAATGTTTAGTTTACAATACCTATACTTTTATGTTTTACCAGTTGTTTTGTATTATTGTATTATAGAACTTAATAATTAATGTTTTTATGTTTCTTTAAACATATACTTTTAAATGATGATTCTTGCTTTAATATGGAAAATATTCATAAAATCACTTTTATGAATAAAATCAACTCCAGTCATTTATATTTTCATAGGTATTGTAATAAAGAAGGAGTTGTTGAAAACAATCGTGTACCTTCATTTCAGTTGTACCATAAAAGGCACAGAACAGTATCATAAGAGGTCTTTTCTGTATACCATATAAGGTACAATTTTTACAAAGGTACAAAACTGTTCCTCAAGGAACGTTATTTGTACCACCGTGTACCTTTTTTTCTGAGAGTGTAGATACTTGTGAAAACACACTCATTTTCTCTGTCACTGACAAAGCTGTTGCCTTAGCAGGAAAAATAGAACATTTTTGTATCATTGTAAATGCCTTCAGTTAATGTACGCTTGCTGTCGTTCTAAAAATGAATGAATAATGTTTGAATATATACATGTAACATTGAAATATTATATTGCTGTAGTGTGGCATCTTCACATTATTGTTTAGTCATCTCATAGAATTAATGGATGGATGGATGGGTGGATGGATGGATGGATGGATGGGTGGATGGATGGATGGATGGATGGATGGATGGATGGATGGATTGATGGATGGGCAGAAAAACATATAGAGAGATGTGATTGGAGAAACAGAGGAAAACATGTGGACAGACAGATGGATGTTTGAATGGACAGATAAACATGGATGGATGGATAGATGGATGGATGGATGGATGGATGGGTGGGCAGAAAGACATAGAGAGCTGTGATTGGAGAAACAGAAAAAAACATGTAAGGACAGACAGATGGATGTTTGGATGGACAGATAAACATATGGATGGA
>CAIGQW010053747.1:646472-708157 GCA_903798125.1 Danio choprae
AAACAGAGAAAAACATGTATGGACAGACAGATGGATGTTTGGATGGATGGACAGATAAACGTGGATGGATGGATGGATGGATGAATGGGCAGAAAAACTTATAGAGAGATGTAATTGGAGAAACAGAGAAAAACATTTATGGACAGTCAGATGGATGTTTGGTTGCATAGATAAACATATGGATGGATGGATGGATGGATGGATGGAAAGTCAGATGAAACATGCTCAGAAGGATAGAAGGACAGGTGGTTGGATGGATAAATGGATAGAAAATCAGATGAACAGATAGATGGATGGATAAACATATATACATGGAGGGATGGATATACATGTATGTAGGGATGGATGGATGGACAAACAGCCAAGGCAGATCAGATGGATAAATGGATAGACAGGCAAATGGATGGGCAGATGGATGGGTGTAAGGACAGACACATGGATGGATAGATAGAAAGTTGGATGGTTGGACAAATAGACAAACATGTATAGATGGACAGAATGACAGAGAGACAGACGGATATGGACAGAGCTGAATCCACACAGACATCTTAAACTCTGCTCTTGTCCTGCAGGTCCAGAAAGCAGTCCGGCAGGAAGTCCAACTCCTGTAACCCAACAGCAAGTCATCCAGCAAAACACCATCACCACCTCCAGCACGGCACCCAATCACTGCACAGATATTAACCCCATCCACTAGAGACTCCACCCCTGACGCTGGGCATCCCGACTGCAAACTCTGGACAGACACACATCTCTGTGCCTCTGTGGCAGCTTTTTTTCTGTTTGTAATTTGTAAACGTAAACTGATTACCATTCTGTTTATTTCTTTGTGTTTTCTGTTACCATTCGAGTCCGCCTAAAAAAAGGTCTGCATAATTCTTGAGGCACCATCCCGCTTGTCAAGAACATCAGCGATGGGTTGTTGTGGAAACCCAGCCGCTACATCTGTTCCTGGACTACTACTGGACCACTGCCTTTACAAAACTCAGACAGCTGGACAGCTTTTGCTACGAATTTTCCATTGCCAAAAGATGCTGTCCTTTCCTTTCTGTTTATTGTTAGAACAATTACTCTCACATTCCCCGTTTTTATCTAATTCGAAAGGATAAATGAGGAAGGTCAGTCTCCATTAGGAACTTTTAATGAAAGTAATCTGAAGCAATACGAATCCCTGACATGCTCAGCAATCTGATTGCCTTCACTTGCTCACTGGGGCCAGAATGTAGATCAGATTAAGTTTGGCCTTTTAGCTCCTGTCATTTCTGATATCGTTTCAAAAAGTTATCTTCTTAAAACAAAACAGCTTTGGCTTGTAAGCTGGCACAGATCACGTAAATGGAATGCATTTATCAAGCTGACACAGGCTCATGTGAGCGTATGCCCTGCTTAACATGTGCGGGATTTCTGAGTGTTTCCAGAGTTGTGAGATCACAGCTGCAATCGTGTTGCACCAGGAAGACGGCTCACTTGGCGCTTATGTCTGAATGTTTCAGAAGATACCATCAGCTGTTTCCTTTTAAGCTGGTGTGACTTCCAGTGCTCATCAGTTTTTATTGGCGGATCATTTCGGTATCTGTTTCAGATCTAATACAGAGTGGACTAAGTTTTACGCACATCTTTTAATACATTTTTGTGTTCGTTACATGCTCATACATGGACCTTCTAACCACGTCCAAAACACACCTTAAGTGCATCTGATCTTGCACCAGAAGTATGCCATGGAAAACTTTTGGAAGGTTTTTGCTTTACCTGAGGCTATGGAAAACTTCCGCTGGAGCCAAATGCATTGTTATGTGCTACTTAAAATTAGCTTTCGCTTTGGCTCAAAGTATTGTTTAGGTCTTCCTCAAGCATTATGACTGTGAGATCTATTTAATTTAACAGGATTTATTGTGAAGTAATGTTCATAGTGATGGTTTGTGTGGTGCTTCAGTCATGAGGTCATGGACCAAGGTAAATTCTGCACTTGAATATAGTCCCTACTAAAGAGCATCAGGAAACTTGGAGAATGTCTAAGGGGCTGTTCACAAAGATTGTGCTTATGCATTTATAGAACACAAAATGAAATGTCAAAGGCTTGGAAAACAATTTGATTTCTTATGACATGTTTTTAAAACATCTTCTTACAATTTGACCAGGCACTGAGCAACGCTTAAATGCATCCATGCCGTGCGCTAAAAGATCCTTCTCAATCAGCTCCTATTGAGTATTTAGACAGCAGTGAATTTAATCTACCTAACATTGATTTTGATTTTGTTATGTCACCAGAAATGTCCGTGTGCTTTTCTTTTGCCAGTGCTTACATTTCTGTAAACAATTAACCAATTCACAATTGATTAGTATTTACCTTAAGAAAAACAAAGACCTACTTGAAAACACATTCTGTGTGAAACAGCTCTAACAATGACATTCCAAAGCCTGCCATTTGTGTAATTGTAAGGGATGTGTGCACATGGTCCTTTATACCTCATGAGTGTATGATGATGGACCAACGGATTGTTAGATGGGGGCTGTTTCTTTGAGACATTGAGTCCTTAATCCCTTTAAGGCTGTGACACACCAAACCAACCTTTTTTAAAAAAAAAAAAAAAAAACCCCCCAACTTTTTTTTTTTTTAGCCAAACAATTTGAACAAACCAAAAAGACCTTTAATGGCAGCACACATACATCTATTACATTCTTTGTCTGTCTGAGAGACAAAATCTCTGTCTTTCACTTTACCAGTAGGTGGCGGTAGCATTTGTTTGTCATTTAAAAAAACAAAACAAATCTAGATCTGAATACGCAAGCCGAAACAAATCCGTTTTCTTACAACTTTGAATTTGCATATCCTATTGATCAGTTTTTACTTTCTTCCAGATGGTCATGTCATTATAAAAAAATATTAGCATTTTGGAATGTTCAAGTGAGAGCCTTCTTGACATCATTCATTTGCTGTCATAATTGTTCTTCTTGTGCATTGGCTTTCTAAGCAGAACAACCAATCACACTGATCTGTATAAGCAACTGTTCGACACCAATCTAGCATGTTCACTTGGCCAAAAAGCCATCAAGAGTGGAACACAATGCAAAAACTGAGCTGATAGACACTTAGCAATGGCGCAATGTTGGTGGATAGCCAATCATTGTCTTGCAGCAGGGGTGTCCAATTCCCCTCCTGGAGGGGCAATATCCTGTAGATATTATCACCAACCAGCTCCAAAATACTTGCCTTCTTGCAACCCTTTGAGTGACTGTGATTAGTTCAGCCATGTTTTATCAGGGTTGTAGCTAAGCTATGCAGGACAGCGACCATTTAATATGAGGTTTGGACAACCCTTAAGAGGGATCATAATTGGGAAAAGGGGATAAGGGTTGGTGGCAGAGTGCATAAGGCCTTTTTTTGAGTGGGACCCCCTCCTCAACCCCCCAATAATCCCTAGCAATTTCACTAGCTTGCTTTCCATTAGCCTGCGTTAATGCACATTTTGAAATATTGCATGAGAAACGCACAATGCCAAATTAAACGTCTATTTTTGAACTAAAATCCCTTCATTCACAAAAAAAGTTTTTACGCTCACTTGAGGTGATTTTGGACTTAAAAAAGGTTAATGCAAATAATGGGAGATTGGTGAACCATGGTGAAGTGAACATTACACCCACATGACTAATCAGCTGACTCCATTATGCTTGCCTTGTTTACTGTTGGTTACTAGGCTACCAATACTAGTCAGCCGCTCTAACAACTGAAACCTGATTTTTTATTTTTTGCAAATTTTAAAAAGGCTTGCTTCACAATTACGATGGAAACCCACCTGGATTGGTGTGTTACAGCATTTAGCCATGTTTCCTTGTCTAACTGCAGCTAATGACTTAAATTGGTCCGCTTTTGTTTGTCTCCGCTGCAAAAAATGTAGCATTATTCTATTTCTACGCAGGTACTGATCTAGACAGACCTAGAAACTGCTTTCCAAATGTCACTATGTGCCTGAATGCATCTTAAAAACTCACATAGTGAAGAATGTCAGTCCTTAGTAATACCTTGAAATCATTTATTTTCAATTCAGGAGGAAATGTAAGGCCTTGACATTGTTTAGCTTGTTTTGTACAGACTAATTACTAGTGTTTTAACGTGGACACTGTTTTGTTTTGGATTCATTTTGGTGTTAATGAACATTCTTAAACCAAGAAGCCTGTGATGAGGACACAGGCAAGCTGGATACATGTAAAGTCACATGGAGAGACGCACCAAAATGTTTCCGCTCTGCCGAAAAAGGGCCTTTCTTCCAGCAGCTAAGCTCAGAACTCTGTTTCTTGTTTATCACAGTTTGTAGAGGATTTTTCGTCCCTCCTAAATGGAACATATTGATTCCCTTTGCCTTTCCTCACAGCACTGTGTTTGGAACACGAGCGTGCAAAACAACCTCCACATTGTGAGGTGGAAATCTTGTAGCTGTCTATGCACTTTGACCTCTGTGTGCAGCAGAGGATGGAATAGCCATATAATAGAAGACTCAGCGATTCCCAGTTCCCACACCAGCGAGAGCCAGCCACTGTCAACCTATGGAGCAACCAAACTTGTACGGACGAACTGGATTGGAACCTGGAATGGGTCATCTCAAAGAAGGACATGGTTTGAAACCCAAAGGCATGAGTTCAGTACAGTGCTCCTGTAGCTTTAAGACTTCAAATGGATCCTTTAGAAACAAAAACCTGTTTTTCACACTGTGAAATGGGTGACATCAAGGTGAACTGGAAACATGATTGTGCATTTATTGTTGATTATTTTCCAGCATCTCCTTTAAAGGACAGTTCACCGAAAAATGAATTCTGTCATCATTTGCTCACCATGTCAACTCAAACACATATTATTGTGTTTCTTCTGTGGAATACAAAAGATATTTCAGCTAGTTTCATCTGAAAATCAGTATGGTCTAAATCAGTCAAGCTCCCAAATGGCACAGTTTAATCGCAAATGGCATTCTTAAGGTTTTGGGGACTTAAAATGGTTGCTAGTTATGCAAGTCAGGCAATTGTTTGGGGTCCCAATTTCAAGCGAGAGGAACCAAAGAAAGCAATGCCCCCAAAACTTTGGGTTCTGTTTGTGATTGGGCCTGAATTTAATGGTGACATGTCAATAATTTCAAACCTCATTCTTGTGTGTGAATAGCTACTTAAATGTCGCTCTGTTCATCATTCAAAGTGACAGTTTTGCTTTAGAATACTTGGAATGAACCAATGAAGTCATTTTGTATTTGACCAATGACTAATGAAGTCATTTTTGGATTCATTTTATGCCGCCTTAATGTGCTTTTTGGAGCTTAACACATTTGGGCCCTGTTCACACCTAATATTAAGACATGTTTTTGTTGATCCGATTACAAGTGGACAATGATACGTACAGAAGTGAACAAGGTGTGAAATAGGATTTTGAGCTTGTCCACTTTTGAGTACATCCAGAGGTGGCCGAAAACCCATTCAACCAGATTGCTCTTGCAGCATTTGCACACATGTGGTCGAATACATTCGCACAGCCACTGAACATTGAAGTCCGTCTGAAATCATTCATAAACCGATTCATAATATACAGCTTTGTGAATGTTTTAATTCTATTCAAAGCAACATTCAGGGACACGATTAAAGCCTCAAAAATGTTGTATGATATTGCATGTGTTAGATGATCAGTCGTTTCACGCGATCAATTCCTCATCCTTTGCCTAATGATTTCATTCAAAGACACTTAATATAACTACTTTTGATGTTCTAAAATATGTTAAACAAATTTAATTGAAACAAAGGAGTATTCACGTGTTCAAGATGTAAAACTGAACAAAGTGTGTATTAGAAGCTGATTGGACATCAAATCAAATAAATCAGTGATATTTTCATTAGTCAATGCATGAAGCAGCCTATTCATAGAACTTGTTTAATTGATCTTGTACTTTTAATACGTTTTGGTTTTTTTATACAGTATGAAAACTGCACTAGCTGTCACAGTATTAGATTGAAAGATCAGAGAACGCCAATACCGGCCCACAGACCAAAGTGGTCGAAAGATACACATTTGAATGCCATGTGTGAACGGTAATGTGTCTCCTTTGTCCACTTGTGATCAGATTGACTAAAAAGCATCTTAATACAAGGTTTAAACAGGACCTTGGACTCTTGTATGAAAAAAGAGATCCTAAAACATTTTTTGAAAATGTGTCCTTTTGTTTTCCACAGAAGAAACAAAAAATCATTTGAAAGAACACATTAGATATGGCCATTGTTTATCAAATTTTTGAAAGCCAAATATAATTCCACTAATTTCATCTCACGGCAAAAATATCCAGCAATTGTTTTGACCAGCAGAAATCTACTTGATTCGAAAAATGTCAATAGTGTAGCAATGTACAGCTCATTGATTGATATTTGATTGATGATTGATATATATTTTTAAGTGAACTATCCCTTTAAGTAATAAAAGTTTAATTTTTTTAAATTGTTTGTGCATGTAGCATCGAAACGTGGTTTCGAATGGGATTCTGGTGACCACGAAAGGTGTGAGTTTCGATGTTTTTAGATTCTGGGCTTGAAAGTCAACGTGTATGCATGTGTTCACTCCCGATGACATCTCAGACTTCACCCTTACTGGTTTAGCAGTGTTTAACCCTACATTATGATATAATAATATGGTAGGAGGGCCCTGTTAAACAGCAGTTTGGATTTCCATGGAGAAGTCTAAAGCTGCATTGTATTTAATATCCTGCATCTATACATTTCAAAGCAAGGTGGTCTGAAACGCATCTACGCAGGTCCACGTCATCTCTTACAAAAACACATTCAACTGGAAATATTTCACTTGCTTTTAGTGAGTAACACACATTAATCTCAAACTGTTGATTTGGCATCAGTCCTTGTTAGGATGGGTGGATGGACGTCTTTTGTAATAACATAACAGTATAAAATGGAGGGAGATTTGTTTGTTTGTGTGTGTGTGTCTGTGTGTGTGAGAGAGTATATGTGTGCTTTTCTGTGCAGGTGGAGGACAATGAATACACATTAATAAAACTATAATGTATCATTGCAACGAAACTATAAATATTGTATAAAATCTCATTATTATTATTTTTTTGTAATCTTGTTCCTGTAATGCAACCACCTTTCCTTTTGGAAGGAGAACATGTTTGGTACTTGTTTGTAAATAATGTTTGCATAGCACTTGCAGCCCTTCAACTGTTCGCTTGTTCATTTCGGAGCTGAAACGTTGCATTGTTTGCTATTGTTTGTCACGCGTAGGCTATTGAATTTGCGAATTCACACACGCTTGCATAACTTTTGTGTATTTTATATGTTTATTAATGCCTTGAACGGTTTGTGTTTATGCAAATGTACAGATGTGAGATCACAACAGCTATATTACAATATGAAAATAAAGCACTTGTTCTGTAACAAAGCCCTGCTGATTTATGATTTTGTCACTTGCTTGATTGTAAAAAGAAAGTTATTGTATATATTATTTATATTTGTGTTTTTATGTATATATAATAACAATAACAACAGCAACAATAAAACAACCATTATATTTAGTTTTATTCTTATGTAACACTAATTTGTTTTACATAAAAATTCAACACTACATACAATTAAATAAAAATGTTGTGTGTGTGTGTGGTCAATATATATATGCTGTATTTCCTATAATAATATTTTCTTCTGGAGAAGGTCTTATTTGGCTAGAATAAAAGCATTTTTATATTTTTGAAAACATTATTAGCCCCCTTAAGCAATTTTATTTTTGGATTGTAGAACAAGCCACTGTTATACAGTGAATTGCCAAATTACCCTAACTTGCCTAATTAACCTAATTAACCCAGTTAAGTCTTTCACTTGCACTTTAAGCTGAACACTAGTATCTTAAAAAATATCTAATATTATGTACTGTCATCATGGCAAAGATAAAATAAATCAGTTATTAGAAATTAGTTATTAAAACTATTATGTTTAGAAATGTGTTGAAAAACAATCTCTGTTAAACAGAACTTGGGGAAAAAATATAAAATAATTAAAATTTAACAGGAGGCCTGATAATTCTAATAATAATAAAGACTTCAACTGTATATTCTATATTGCAATTACATATACTATAATGCAATTATTATTATAATTTTATTATATCTCCTAGGCTACTTACATTGTATTAAAGAAACAAAAACAACAAAACAGAAATATTGCTAAGTATTTACAACTGAAATAGCTGTTTTCTGTTTTAAATGTAATTTAGTCCTGTAATTGCAATCATTCTAATATGCCTATTTTTTTTAATTTTGTTTCAAACTTTTTAATGCTAGTATATGTACACTTTACACAATACTATGCATCAAAAACAAATAAGCCAAAACGATTGCAGTATTTCTTCAAACTTTTTGCTTTGAGTTTTTATATATTTAATATTTTAAAAGCTGAATGCAGCGACAGAGATATATGTTTACATTTGATTATTTGATGTTATAGGGACCCCTGGTGGACAGATTTGTCCAAGCATAAATATATCCACATTCCATCAAATCAGTGAAAATTCTTTCTTTGAGATCTTTGTAATATATGCCCGTTTTTGTGTATATTTGTTAATGGGATTTCTGGACAAATTTGTGTGTTTTTGGAGTAAGATTTATTTTATATCCTGGAATATATATAATATCATCATTTATATATATCAGTTTTATTGAAAACCTATGGACAAACAGAGTGAAATAATTAATTTAGCATTCAGCTAAAGCAAGTGTCACTATTATGACATCTTAGAAAAAAATCTATCAGCAATCAAATGTGAATTTATTCATTCATTCATTCATTTTCTTTTCGGCTTAGTCCCTTTATTAATCCGGGGTCACCACAGTGGAATGAACCGCCAACTTATTTAGCATATGTTTTACGCAGCGGATGCCCTTCCAGCTGCAACCCATCACTGGGAAACATCCATATACACTCATTCACACTCATACACTACGGACAATTTAGCTTACCCAATTCACCTATACCACATGTCTTTGGACTTGTGGGGGAAACCGGAGCACCCGGAGGAAACCCACGCCAACACGGGGAGAACATGCAAACTCCACACAGAAATGCCAACTGACCCAGCCGAGGCTCGAACCAGCGACCTTCTTGCTGTGAGGCGATCATGCAACCCACTGCGCCACCATGAGGCCCTGTGAATATATTTAAATATGTAAATATATGTTCTAAAATAATTTTAAATTTTAAATAGAATAAATGATTTAGCATTTACAAAATTTACATTACATTAATGACGCACCTAATATATAAGAATAATTTCAAAAGACATTCATACAAAGGTTTAAGAGGGGGTTAATGGATAAAACATATATTTTATTATTTAATGGCTCATATTATAGATAAGCAATATCACACTCTTAGCAGTGCGATGTGGCTTTATATCGGCACTGGTGGAGCTAGCTGTGCGTTGTGCTGACATCAGAACAGCAGAAACCGTTGCTACTTTACAAACGTCACTTTAGAGCTAGTGTTTGAATGATTCTCTAGCATAATGTCTAAAGTGATGACAAAACAGTGATTTTGCTGACATTTTAAGATTATAAGGATAAACGGCATGAAATGCCATCAGTCTACAGAGATTTCCCAGTAGCCTATTTCTCTATTGCAATCGGGAGATCCCAAAAATTATCCGCAAAAAAGCCAAAGCAGCAATCACTACCAGATTACTGTTGTGTTTGTGGTAAGGAAAAACGCTAAACCCATGCGGGCATTTCTTCTTTCTGTTTACTGAACTAGCCTGAGACTCATTAGAAACTGATGGCCAACCAAAACGTAACTCAACACAAAATACATACATTCCTAATATGCGAGTCCCATCTCACACTCAACACACTACACTTACTATGGTATAAATACAGCACTACAACATACAAAAGAGAGAGATCGACTTAGAAAGTCACTTACCAGTTTTATAATGATTTGATCAGCTTTAAAATTACGCTGGGTTTTTCCCTTTCCTGTAAGGGGTTATTATGCGGTCTACTGTCAACTGTCAACTGTCTTTGGTCTGCTCAAGGATGGGCTAATGGCCGCCGACGCGTCTCTCAAAAATGATAAATATTTAAATATAGGCATTATCCTTATAAATGAACTGCATAGTTGCAATCTAAACTACATTCTCGACTAAAAAAAAGTCTCAAAAGTACATTAAGTTGCGCAACAGCAGGAATATTTGTCAAATTGTAGAGTGTCCTCTGCTTGTATGTGAGCGGAGTAACACAAGGGTGAAGAGGTGGTACGAGTGCTGTTACTGGCAGAATATCGCACGGCTATCAGCCAATCAGATTCAAAAACCAGACAGAACTGTTGTATGAAAGCATATATTGCTTATAATGGTCTATCTGTTATTAGCAGGTTTTTCAATATAATTGAATTAATTTAAGGGTTAATAGTAAATCCATTAAAAATCTGTCCACAGACTATATAATTCAGCTACTGATAAACTATGGCTGGTTGATAATCTTATGTTAACGTGCCAAAAATTGACAAGCCGACGACTTTGAATTTGGCTGTGATGACAAGCTTTTATTAAGAAATCAGTGAACCTTTTTTTAGCTAACAAGGTAACACAAAGTTATTCAAAGCATTAAACTAACTACAGAAAAATAACTATAATTATAGTTATATATTTATAATACTTATAATTA
The DNA here is from genome assembly GCA_903798125.1 of Danio choprae. Lineage (NCBI taxonomy): Eukaryota > Metazoa > Chordata > Actinopteri > Cypriniformes > Danionidae > Danio > Danio choprae. The sequence goes on from CAIGQW010053747.1 coordinate 657,161, forward strand.
AGCCATGTCATTTACAAAATCCATGTCCCAATGAGAACGATTTAAAAATGTAAAACATTCACAATGAAGCCTTTTACTTGTTGATTGAATCTATTACTTCATGTAGACATGATTCTGGTTGATTGTTGTTCCTATCAGAATTAAGGAATACATTTACAGTTTGACAAATTTAGGCTTACAGTTAGGATTATGTGCTTCTATATTGTTATCCAACTGTTATTATTTCGGACAAAAATGAGATTCCATGACTAAACAAAGGTTAATCGAGGATTGCATCCTACTTGGCAAAAATTATGACTGCCAGCTGCCGCCCTCTGCAGGACAAACGATGGAAATTGTCAAAATGGATGAGGAAACAATAGAAGCATATGTTGCGACACTAATGTTTATTCAACGTAAATGCCATCGCTCATTCTGAATTATGTGATTCAGCTCAATCTATAATATGACAATTTTAACAAAAATAGTCTATGTGATTCTGTCATTATGAGAGCACATAATATTTTGTTTGGTCACTTTGCGGCCTCACGGTGGCGCAGTGGATCGCTGAAGGTCGCTGGTTCGAGCCTCGGCTGGATCAGTTGGCGTTTCTGTGTGGAGTTTGCATGTTCTCCCCGTGTTGGCGTGGGTTTCCTCCGGGTGCACCGGTTCCCCCCACAAGTCCAAAGACATGCGGTACAGGTGAATTGGGTAAGCTAAATTGTCTGTAGTGTATGAGTGTGAATGGGTGTGTATGGATGTTTCCCAGAGATGGGTTGCAGCTGGAAGGGTAAAACATATGCTGGATAAGTTGGCGGTTCATTCCGCTGTGGCGACCCCCAGATTAATAAAGGGACTAAGCCGAAATGAAAATGAATGAATGAATGAATGGTCACTTTGCAGGATTATTCAGCTTAAAATGCACTTTAAAGGTTTAACTATGGTTAAGATAACTAGGCAAGTTATGGTAATTAGACAAGTCATTGGACAGCAGTGCTTTGTTCCGCAGCCAATCCGGAAAAATTATTTCTCAAGGGGGCTAATAACGTTGAAATCAAAAATTATTAAAAATAAATAAATAAAAACGAAAACTGCTTTTATTCCAGCCAAACTAAAATAATTATAAATATTCCAAAAAAATAATAATAATAATACTGTGAAAAATTTCTTGAAAATTTAAGCTAATTTTAGCTAATAATTTTGCCTTCAAATTGTGGTTTTGCGTGTATCTTTTGAAAGCTGTTAGGATACAAGTTGTCTGCTAAATGATTTCAATTAACAATTAAAAGTTATGATGACTCCACATAAATGAAAATAACCATTTAAATTAAAAATTAAAAGACAACAAAGCAGTACATTAAATTTAAATCATACTTTAATCAAAAATCATCTGCAAATCATGTACAATAAAACAGCCCTGACACTAAACAGAGCCTAATAAAAATAAAAACCACAACTGTACCTTCATAAGAGCACACTATTGCATTAAAAATATACATTATGCAAGTGAACACGGATTCATTCACTGGTCGCATATTATGTTTGATCTCAGTCTATCAGTGAGATGTAAATCCATCTGTAGAGAGGAATCTGTCAATCATGTCGAATGATCTCTCTGGTTGGTCATAAGGTAAAATGTGCCCGCCTCCCCTGACAATAACCTGGAGAAAACAGAGAGGAATTTCGTATTAGTATAATTTTATGGTGTACGCAACTAATGCCATTATATAGGGCCATTAATTATAGCAAATAAGGCTTATAATAATAATAAAAAAATAAAATATAATAATAATAATAATAATAATAATAATAATAACAACAACAACAACAACAACAACAACAACAACAAGCACACACAAATAATAATATCTAATAATATGAACGTATAATAATAATAACAATAATAAACAACAACAATGCCACCAATAAACAAACAAAACAACTTGTATAATTATAACATGGTACTTTAAAGTATTTTCAATATTTAAATACTAAAGACAAAATTTAAATGTATAGACATACACTAATTGTTGCACTAACAATACAAATTGCTTTCTATGTAAAAATAGTTCCTAAATATAGAACAATACTGACATGAATATTAATGTGGATTTAACATATCACACATTTAACATGTAAAGGAAAAACAGAAATATTGCTAAATATTTGGAACTGAAAACTGCTGTTTTCTATTTTCAAATGTAACTCGTTCCTGTGATTGCAATTATCCATATATGCATTTTTTTTATCTTGCTCTAAACTTTTTAATGTTTGTATATGCACACTTCACACAATATTATGCATCTATTATTCATGTATAATATAATATAATATAAGCATACAAGTATCCAAAAATTTTAAACATAATTTCACAGTTTATCAGCCAGTATATCTACTAATGAACTAATTAACACACGCGCACGCGCACGCACACGCGCACGCGCACGCACACGCACACGCGCACGCGCACGCACACGCACACGCGCACGCACACGCGCACGCACACACACACACCTGAAAGAACTCTCGGACTTGTCGTACGTATCCTGCAACTTCAGTGTCTCTGGGCTGAACCTTCCAGGGGAATCGCTCTGCGCTCTTATACTCGTCTGCTCCAGACCAGCTCACGGTGGGCAAAAAGCGCTCAGTCAATGGGGCCGCGACGATCACATCCAGCTGACCACTGTAGATCAATACCTGAGAGACACAAAGTTTTACTCCACAAAATCAAGACATACAGTTCGAAAGTAAGTGAACAAAATAACATTTATTATTATTAGAAAATGATTATGAAATAATGCACACCCATGGCCGCATTACCACCTCAGGTATACATTATTTTATCAACTATTCCTTAGCTAGGTCTCTAGTAAACCAAAACTAAAATTTTATTCTAAATTACTGATGAAATATGATGTTGTCATATAATTTAAACTCATTTAAAAAAAAAAAAAAAAAAAAAGGCATCCTCACTCTATAGTTCTCCATCAGGATGCCCAACCATGGTTTGATGGACTTCATCACATCCTGAAGCAGATGTTTCTCCACGTCTGAGCCATCATTAAAAGTCAGATTCCCAACATGGATGGAGCGTCGAACCTCGGGTAGAGTCACAAATAAAGAAAAATACTCCTGATCTGGAGGTTCCTGGTTAGAAACAAAAATAAAAACAGATTTAGACACCAACTACTCAGTCAAATCTAATTTCCAACCCTTTTGCTTGTTAATTAATGTGCCGGTAGACTCGGTACATTACCTGACACTGCATGTAGTTGAAGTAGTTGTTGCAACCAGTGACATTCTGGAAGTATGAAGGATAAGGAACAAGATCGCCATTCAGTAAGCTGTCAAACACCTGTGGCACAAAGGGGATGTTTTCAGAATTCATTTAAAGGTTCTGTGAAGTGCTTTGAAATGTGCATTTTTTTATTTAAAAATTTGATGTAATGGGCAGCACGGTGGCGCAGTGGGTAGCACAATTGCCTCACAGCAAGAAGGTCGCTGGTTCGAGCCTCAGCTGGGTCAGTTGGCGTTTCTGTGTGGAGTTTGCATGTTCTCCCTGTGTTCGCGTGGGTTTCCTCTGGGTGCTCCGATTTCCCCCACAAGTCCAAAGACATGCGCTATAGGTGAATTGGGTAAGCTAAATTGTCCGTAGTTTATGTGCGTGTATGGATGTTTCCCAGTGATGGGTTGCAGCTGGAAGTAAAACATGTGCTGGATAAGTTGGCGGTTCATTTCGCTGTGTCGACCCCAGATTAATAAAGGGACTAAGCTGAAAAGAAAATGAATGAATGAATTTGATGTAATCTCAACTAAAACATGAAGACAGGACATATAGTTTTTGTCTCAGCTCTCCTTCCCTTTTAGAAACCCAATCCGAAGTGGTCAGCTGAAATGAATGACCATTTCCCAAAATTGGAAGGTTAGTTAACACAAAAATGAAAACTTTGTTATTAACTAATCACTCTCACTTCATGTCTGTTACACAGATTAAGATATTTTAGATGAAATCTGAGATATCTCTTATCCTCCATATGTTAAAAGTCTAGAAAAGGAACAAAATACAGTCAAAACATTCTATGCGAGTTCAGTGGATCAACTGTAATCATACGAAGCGCCAAGAACACATTTGTGCAATCCCTCTTAACAGAGCCCACAATGAAACAACAATTATAAGCCTTTATATAAAAATGCAGACACTTAAAGTGATAGTTCACACAAAAATGAAAATTTTGTCATCATTTACTAACCCTTCACTTGTTCCAAACCGCTTTGAGGTTTTGAAGGATGCTGGAAACCTGTTACCACTAACTTCCAGAGTATTTGTTTTCCTCAAAATATATAGTTTTGTGTTCAACAGAAGAAAGAAACTCATAAAGATTTACAAGAGCAAATGACTAAAATGAAGTACATTATCATTTTTGGCTGAACTATATCTTTAATATTTAATAATATTAGATAAGCTATTTTTGATATGTTATGTGTGTAAAAAATCCCATTTTAATAAATGTTTTTCCTGTGTTTTTGTTGCATTTACACAGTTTTGACCAGCAGGTGTACCTAGCGAGTAATTTTTTTAACACTTTGAAACGGTGAATCATTTTTTGCAAGACATATTTGGTTCTACTGTTTTAAGGCTTTGGAAAGCTTTGTTTCCCACATCACGAAACTCTATAACACAGGTCTATGAAGATGAAAACTTCTACAATTTCTGCCGATAATCACACGGGTGTGCTGCTTCTTTTTGTGGTCTTTCAGGGTCAAAAATAAATTTCGCCTTTTTAAATGCCAGGGGAGGAGAAGTACAGAAATGAGTATAAATGTCAGCATTAAAGTCCAGCTTTTACCCTCATTTCAAAAGATCAAATATAACTAGCTTCTTATAAATAAAGTTATTGTGGAAAAAAGATTGAACTGCTTTTGTTTGCCAGCATATTGTAAAGACAGTTTCAGACATCTGTGCTGAAGTGAAGTTTCTATGGCTTCTACATATAAAATTGGTTCAAAATGTTGTAAGTGATAGGGGTGATGAAAATGCATCTTAATAACAAGCGTCTAGTGGAACAGATTCAGTATCTGCTGAGAAACGAGGCTCACCTGGAAGGCCTCCACCCATTGCTGCTCCTGGATCAGTTTGACTCCTGCATCTGTCTGCATCTTCACATGCTGTCTCTGCAGTTCATCCACCAGACCCGTCTGATAGAGGAAATCTGCATAGCCTCCCAGCATCTAAGACATAAGAAAAGCAGCAGATTTAAAGTCTGCATATCGCTATTGTTGAGACATTAGTATTTTTAATGATGCATTAGTATTTTTAATAAATTGTCAAATATAAAAAGAAAAAAAATGGTATCAGGTAAAAATAATAAACTAAATGAAAGCCCATCAATAAAGAAAATATTATAATATTATTATTATTGTATATGGTAAAAAACATTATTGAAAGAAAAAATATGACATTTCTAAAGAATAATATTTTTTCTAAATAAATAATATTCTAATAAGATAATACCCTTTTTCTCTAAAATTAAAATGTCTGTTACAATAATAACAAAGGCTCCCGAAGAAAGATTTTGAAGGACACATTATTTACAAAACACATTACATATTGTTTCTGATAATATGCATTAACAAATTAATAACAATAAATGCTGCAATATTCCATTTTTTTTAAGAAGTTGCCTATATAGACTTAAGTGTAATTCTAAAGTATTTATTGTCTTTCTTAATGTTTGTTAGTAAAAATGTAATTGTTTATTGCTCACAAATTCACAGTGCAAGAAGTGGTTTAAAATTACAACTTTTGATTTTAATCATGTATTTTTCAATTATTTAAATGCCTTAGAAGGTCCTGTGAAATGCTTTGAAATGTGCATTTTTATTGATTGTTTGATGTAATCTCAATTGAAAGATGAAGAGAGCTCCTCACCTTTCTATAAAAACAGTCAATAGAGAGAGTATTTGAGCTCAAGCACATCAAATAAAAAGCAAATGAGAAGCTTTTTGAAGGGGGCAGGACATGGCAGATACTAGAGAGCATTTAATTAGTCAAGATTTGATGAAAACTGAATTATGAGGTGATGTGAAGTGGCGAAAGTGACAAACTGCAAGCTTTGGATATTTATGTTTATGTACGTTTATGCATTTATATTTATGTACACATGTACGCATTATATATTCATGTATATGTTTTGGAGCACACTAACTTATAGATATTCTTAAAACTAACAATACTAATCTAAATCTAAAATCTCAATCTAAAAAAAAAACAACTTTATTTTAATTTCACAGGACTTTAATAATTGCTGCTTATTGTTAGTTCACGTTAACTAATGTAATTAGCAATCAAATTACTGTAAATCATTATCTTCTATATTTAAATATATATATATTTTATTATTACTTACCAGCTCAGGGTCACACAGTCCATCTCCAATGGCCATTCCTTTGAAATTGATCTTAACTTTAGCGGAGGGATTGTTTCTGTGGATGTAGTAGCCAATCGCTGGAACATACTTTCCTGCATATGACTACAGATGTCAAATTTGAAAAAACTGTTATAAAACAAGCAACACATTGTTTTAACTACATAAGGACAGCAGAATTCTGATCACATAAATCCAAAATCCACCCTTTTCTCACCTCGCCAGTAGCGTAAAACGGATTTGACTGGAACTCGCTGAATATCTGGAAGAATTGAGTCAGGGCACTACAGTAGAAATTAAAAAGAATAAGATCGCCTGCATCTCACATTGCTTTAGATATACAGTAAAATCACTGACACTCTACCTGTATAAGTCTCTGCCCACATCATCCTGGTTTTGGGCAAACCCTCGGTCGTCCTGAGTGAAACTCCATCCTGTCCCAACCTGAAAAATAAACCACACACACACACGATTTTATCTACAGAATCAGAATATATGAAGAAGAGCTGTCAATTAAGACTGTTTTCAGTTCATAATTTGTGTAATAATTAGATTTTGTGCCAATAAATCTACACTCAAGGCAGAAAATAGGAGTAGCTATGTATTTAACAATGGTCTCTGATCATCTTTTAAAAATTTTTTTTCTAAAAATCAGAACATTAACATGCGCAAATTGCATAAAAGGCAAGGGATATATTATAACATATACACATGTAATATTATGTTTACTTTCTTTTCTAAGAACGATTAAAAAAAATAATAAATTTGAGATTTTTTGGGCTTTATTTTGACTTTTTCTTAGTCTAATGAAAAGAAAAAAAAAACTAAAATACACTTTTAATTGCTTCTTTTATTTAGCAACATCAATTTGTCTTTATAATGTCTGTATATTTCAATTGTAATTCATAATTCTAAGGCCATTTTCTATTTCAAATAAGTTTTCTGTGCACTGGGCCAAAAATCTCCACTTTAGCAGCAATAGATATGACTAAAACTGAAGAGTGATTTATGCAAGTTTTTTACAGAGGGACATGTTCATACATTACATGCCTGATTATTATGTACTGTTTTATTTTATTTCTTTTTTCTGTACCTGTTTACAATGTTTTCATATGATTTTAGAAAACTTGTAATGCAAAAACGTTTGCAATTCTTAATGTAATTAATCAACTGGAAAAGTATTGATAACTATTATTTTTTCCTTTTACCCTAATCACCAGCAGTTTCTTTTTTTTATATACTTTATTTGAACAAACATATTTAAAAAATATAATATAAATAAATTAATTAATTAATTAAAACACTACTTTAAAAATAAATAAAACAAGCAAATAAATAAATAAAAATAAATAAATAAATGAATAAATAAACAACGCATGTGTGAACAGTCATTTTACAGCCCTCATCTTCAGAGGTAACAACCTAAGTCTAAGGACCATCAGGCTATAAACTAGTCAGAGATGCACACCACAGTTATCTGATGGCCTCTAGACTTGGTAGGGTATTCCACACGGCAGTTCTAGTTGAGCTTAAGTTGGCAGCAGTTCAGGCGATTCAGCATGCTGAATCTGCATGAGGGCCATCAGCACTCTGATTGGCTGTTTAGTGAACAAGCCAGTGCATAAGAATAAAAGCAAAAGTGATGAAAACAAGCAGAGAATTCCAGATGACACAGACAGTCTGTTCTAATGTCACATCATCTTTCCTGAGCATTTTAAAATGCACATTTTCATAACATGAGATTACTAGGAGTGAAGACAAAAATTATTAATCATTTATTTATGTGGACAACATGCAAGAATTTACTCAGAAATGTACTCATTCAAATGTGATCATAGTTCTCACTTTATGATGAGAATCAGAAATGTAGAAATATAAAATAAATATGAATAATATATAAAACAGTTCAAAAACTAATGATTACATGACCAATATTAAAAAAATTAAATTGCAAAAATTGTAATTTCAAGATAGCAACTCACAATGCTGTTATTTGTGTTTCTGTTTGCATCCCTGTTATGGCATGTAATATTGCACTTTGTTATGGCATGTAATATTGAATTATTTTTACCGCAAAAGAATATATTATAATGACACCACAAAATAAACAACAGAGCATAAAAAAAAATATGATAGACTTGTTTATTTTGTTTATATATTGTCATATTGCGCAGCTCTAATTAACAGAATTGTGATTAACATTCCAAATGGTAAACAAGCACTTCTTAGTTTACAGTTTGTTTATTTGCGGATCTATTTTCTGTTTCCCTTTGAAATGAGGAATAAAGGTTATTGATAGCTACTGATCCAGATAGTCCATTTCCTACATGCAGGCACAGCACTTTTAATTAACTTTAACATCAACTTTTGTCTCTGCTACTTCTTCGGTGTCAGACTTGCATGTCATGGTTTAAAAGGAAGGAAAATACACTAAACTTACCGGGTTGTCAATGTAAAGAACGGAATAGCGTGATGTCCAGGGGAAATCCCTATAGCCCACTGCAAAAACACAGTCAAGAGTCAGACCATCTTTCTAAGGTAATTTAAGACACTACTTTTGAGATTGTGGAGCGGAGCTACAAACACCTATGTTTCAGCATAGCGGCTAATCTTTTCCCCTCTGATGGCATGTACAAAGGGAGAATATCGATCAAAGTGTTTCTGGAGACTGTTTTTATTAAGTTTGATTTAAAAAAATTATTAATTAATTTTTACCATTAGAAGCTGGCAATAATCACACACTGTTGCCACACAACTGTGCTTAAACCATTTATTAAAGTTATTTTTGCATAATAGATCTCTTTAAATAAGATGTTTTACTTGATAAGTAAATACTTGATAAAAACGCAGCCAGGAAAACGATGTGATACTGTATTTGAAGTGTTTTTAAAACATATAAAAGACTATGGATTATTAATTAAGCAACAAAATATCATTTTTTGCATAAGAACATTTATAATATGAAAAAAGGAAAAGCGTAGTAATCTCTATCAACAGATGTTTATACTCACAGGTGAGATTCTTATATACAAAATATGGGCCGTGCTCCACAAACAAGCCAAACATGGAGGTTCCTCCTGGTCCTCCCTGAAGCCATAGCAGAACCGGAGCAGTCTCTGGTCTCTCCTAAAACATAAAACATGTACAACAATAAATCAGTGTGCACTGCAGTCCACAGCAATAAAACTATACAAAAATGTGCTGTCAACGACCTCTAAAAACATCTGACAACTTAAACTAAATTGCCGTCAGCTGAACTACCTTATCTTTAGTATTGTGTGTGTGGAGTGTTGCAAAATGAAACGTATGGTATTATATTACCTGGGCAGGGAAGAACCAGAAGAAAAGGTTGCTGTTGTAGGTCTTGTTCACAGTGAGATATCCAGAGTAACTCTTGACATTGGCACCAGAAAGGGGACCCACCAAACTCAGTTTTTTGGCTACACATGAACATGAATGAAATTGTATCATTTATTATATATTGGAGTAGCAACTGTTCAGGCATTCAAAATAGATTTTTTTTTCTGCATAAGATTGAAATTCATAATATTATTGTTGTAAGGCTCATCTCAAGGATTTATTTATGGAGAACCAGGAGTGCTGGTTACAAATAAATTGAAGAATCAAAATATCAATTTAATAATTGAAGCATTAAAATGTATATAAATAAATCACAGTTTAAATAAACAAGTAAATATACATATTTAAATGTATTTATTCAAATTCATTCATTCATTTTCCTTCGGCTTAGTCCCTTTATTTATCAGGGGTCGCCACAGCTGAATGAATCGCCAACTTATCCAGCATATGTTTTACACAGCGGATGCCCTTCTAGCTGCAACGCAGTCGTTTATAGCATTAGCTGAGACTGGTTATTTAATTCTTTGTAGTTATGATTTCTTTTTTTTAAAGACAGCAAACCACTGTTTAATAAAAAGAACAAAAAGGAAGCCATTTTAATATCTTCATTTTTCAAATGACTATTTGAAAGTTTATGAAGAATTTAACCTATTCTATGCAAGCAGCTAGCATACCTTCTTCTATCTTTCCTTGCTCCAGATAGGGGGTGAGCATCAGAGGTTTGCCCGGGTCAATTCCAAAACGCGACCCGCTCACCCGACGTGTTTTGCGGCAGAAGAATGAGGAACATCCGCGGGAACAAACTGACTCCAGAACAGCCCAGAGGAGGAGCAGCCTCAGCGTTTGCTTCAGCATTATTAAGTCTGAAGTGCAGACAGCAAAGAAATGTGACACGGGGATCAATGATGAAGCATGATATTAAAAGGCTCGTATTGCCAGATGTCTGTCTTAACATGCCTAAACATATCAGGTAAAATAAACAACGGCAAATCCTGTCGAACCGTGCAAATACGGTCAATTAAAGTACAAACGCGCCACATTATGCATATGAGAATAAGCAAAGTGCAATTGTGATAGACAGATAGTTGAGTTACACAAATAAAATACTTGCTAATTAAAATGGGGTTTTTTCTGATAAATAAGCGACTTACCTCGAAGCCCACGAGAAATCCAGAAACCGTTTACACTGGCAAAGGAAACATGAGTAAATTAAAAATCAGGTTGTTGTCACGCTGCAGCTGCTGCAGTCACATGACTACACGGGTGCTGTGTCATGTGATCGCAATGAACCAGCGACTTTAGTCTAAACTAGTGACCCCTAGAGGCTAGATTAATAGTCCACCTGAAAATATTATACATTTGCTCTGTCATTGTCCTACCTATTGATCGTCATATGTGAACGTTTCTCAGGGTTACTTTTTTAAAAGAAAGAAAGAAAAAAAGGCTCTCTTCTGCAGAAAAGTCCTGAATATTCAAAACCCCTGAAACTGGTTAAAAACAACCAATTTGCTAATTAAATTGTGTATAGCTTACAATAAAATTCATGAGAAAAATTAAGAATTCATAAATCTCACGTGACAAAATGTGCAAATAAAAACCCGCTCTGATCTGATATCTATGAATAAAATACCATTGTATAACATGTCACAGATAACACAACTAAACAAATCATGCCTTTAAATGATGATTTTTATTATTAAAGGATAAGCAAAATACAAAACTGCATAGCTCCGTGTGAAAAAGTGTTTGCCCCATTGTAAAAACATAACTAGACTCTGATTTATCACACCCGAGTTTAATTTCAATAGCCACACTTAGGCCTGATTAATGCCACTTGTGAGCAATCAAAAAAAATCAATTAAATATGACATGCCTGACAAAGTGAAGTAGACCAAAAGATCCTCAAAAGCTATCATGCCTAGATGCAAAGAAATTCAAAAATAAATGAAAAAGAATATAATTGAGATCTACCAGTCTAGAAAAGGATATAAAGCCAATGAGAGCCATTATCTTCAAATGACAAAAACATGAAACAGTGGAGAGCATTCCCAGGAGTTGCCAATCGACCAAAATTACCCCAAGAGATCCAAAAGGTCACAAAAGACCCCACAACAACATTCGTAGAAAGTAAAGGTAAGTGTTCATGACTCCACCATAAGATGGAGACTGGATAAAAATGGTTTTCATGGGACAGTTTCGAGACATAAACCAGTGCTGGGCAAAAAGAACATTAAGGCTTGTCTCAGTTTTGCCAGAAAACATCTTGATGTTTACTCTGTGGTCTGACGAGATAAAAGTTTACGTTTTTGGAAGGTGTGTGTCCCATAATGTATGGCATCAAAAGTAACACCACATTTCAAATAAAAAAACAAAACAAGCATCATGCCAACAGTAAATTGTAGTGGTGGTAGTATGATGGTCTGGGGCTGTTTTGCTGCTTTAGGACCTGGAAGACATGCTGTTATAAATGGAACTATGAATTCTGCTGTGTATCAATATATTCTGAAGGAGAATATCCAGCCACCTGATAGTGACCTCAAGTTGAAGTGAACTTGTTCTGCAGTAGAACAATGATCCAAAGCACACCAGCAAGTCCACTTCTGAAATGGCTAAAGAAAAATTAAATTAAGACTTAGTAGTGGCCTAGTCAAGGTCTTGACCTTAAAATGTGGTTTGATGCTTGAAAACCCTCCAATGTGGCTGAATTACAACAATTTTGCAAAGATGAGTGGCCTAAAATTTCTCCACAGCACTGTAACAGTTGTTGCTGCTAAGGGTGGTCCAACCAGTTATTAGGTTTATGGGGCAAACACTTTTCCACACAGGGCTATGTAGTGTTGTATTTTGTTTACCTAATAATAAAAACCTTCATTTTCAACCTTCGCAATTTCTTTTTTGTAATTAGCTTTCTATCATATTTATACAAGAACAACAAGCTTTTTAAAATAGTGTGGCACAACTTTAAATGCTAACTAATAAAAGCGAACTTTATAATGGCCCTTAATTCTGATTGGTTGAACCACGTTCAGAGCTGTTTTTTTCTCTCTCTTTTCTACAAAATTACACCAGTGCCCCATCACTCCTTTATTTCTGTAACTCTGTGTGTTGCTGCTGTCCCAGACATTATAAATATTAGCAAATACTTTTTTTTTTATAAATCATTTACTAAATTTAAATGGTGTTATGCTAAACCATTGATGTTTGAGCATGTGCGCAGATTGTAAAGCGCAGAGGGAAGATTATTTGTTTGATCATCGAATTACATTGTTTATTGACACTTTATACGCAAACTCAACTTGCCACAAAACTGCTTGCTTTAAAGTACTCTGCTGAGAGACTATTTTGAGGGACTACTTTTCTAGTGGAAGGATAGCAGTTGCCAGTAATGATTACAGTAATTATATATATTTGTATTGTGCAGTTTTAAAAAAGCAATAATCTTAGTGAAGCCATAGTTTACAGTGAATTTAAAACAGCTAGGGCCTTTTGAGATACTCTTAGTTATTCCAAATTCCCTGCAATCTGCAGTCTCACATGGATTATTGCTTTTATAAAACAGCCACCACTATATAAATCACAAGCGATATGTAACTTATAATTTTCATAAAAAAACTGGGCCTACAGAACAAAAAAATACAATGATATACAGTACATATAACCTTAGAATAAGCATATAAGTATACATTATTGGTTAGTGGTTAGCACTGTCGCCTCACAGCAAGAAGGTCACTGGTTCGAGCTCAAGTTTGCATGTTCTCCTTGTGTTTGTGTGGGTTTATTCCGCTGTGGCGACCCCTGATAAATTACATACTTAGCCCAAGGACAGTGAGTGAGTGAGTGAATATACACCCAAGGTGGTAATACAGCAACATAATTAATTATTCTTAACGGAATGTTTTACCACAGCCAATTGAAAAGTAAGTTGCACTTGTCTATCAAAGTCGATAAAAAAACAATAATCTACTTTTCATGCTAGGTTATGATTTTACAAGACAGTGGTTTATAATGCATATTTTTAAAGCAATGGTACAGCAAGATGTACTGTTATTTTTATTGTGCAAGTGTTTTGTGCTTTAACTTAACATGTAACAAACTTGTAACAAAAATGTAACAAGCAAATAAATTAACAAGCAACATTTTTGAACAACACTAACGGAATGCAACTTTCTTATATGGTCACACAGACAGTCATGCATCTGCGGTTTACAGTATGGTCAGGTAGACAGGAGGAATGTGCGCGCTCCGGTGACGCGCGTCTCTTCCACTTTAAGAGGCGGATTCGCCTCTGCACACACTGTGTGTTTATTACGAGCCTTGAAGTGGCACATGGAAGCGATACAGTGCAATCACTGACTCTAAATATGGCGAAACCTACAGTCACGAACAGCACGCGGAGCGACGAGGAAGTTTTTTTGTATGCTGCATTTCACAACAACGAGGAGTAGACGAGTTGTCATATTTTATGTGCGTATATTTGAGCTCGTATCAACTAGTTTCACCATATGGTTCTTCTGCTGCCACACACGCGCCTGTATATGCGGCAGCGTTGGCGACTCCCGTCTGCTCCGACACTCACAGCTGAGCATTATCGGCTCTTTTGGGGGAACTCTGGAGAGCTGAAGACCGGTCAGGAGAGCAGGGACTGGGATGGAAGAGCTGTCAAGCCCTAAAAGACGCCAGTAAGCGGGGAGATTCAGTGAATTAGACGCGATGGCAGCGTCCAGTAACTCCAGTCTGTCGGGCTCCTCTGTCTCTTCGGGTGAGTGAATCCAAACATTTAACGTGTATAATGTGTTTGGGGGGCTGCAGAAGACGCGACGGAAGCTGATTTTTAGAGGCTCGGTAGTTTCATGTTTGTGGTTTTGGATGTAATTAAAGCAGACAGGATTGAACATGGTGAAGAGGTGTGTCGAACTGTACCTTTCCTTCATTCAGGATGAACTAGACCCACCTTTAACTTCCTAAACCAATGCAAGAGCATGCAATCGTTGATATCAGCAATGCACGCTGGCACAGGGTTGTGTAATGTCACATTCACAGTGCACGAGTTATAAAGGTTCATCTTTATCTATGTGTGATACATGATAAACATGCTTTAGTTTGATCACGATAAGGGTTTGCTACATTGTGGTGTACATTATAAATATACACATTTGAAATACTGTCGTTTATGCCTTTAGTGAAATATCTGCATGCACAGAAATAAAAAAAATGTTATTGCTTTCCTCTAAGATATAAGCAAAATGTTATATTATTTATGTGTCAGACCTGTTATCTACGTTTCCCTAACATGTCCATGCACAAATAAAATAACTTTTAATAAGTAAAAACGTAAATAGTCAGCCCTCTTACCATAGATTTATACAGTAAAGAAAGGATGAAAAATTTGATATTTTTGATATTTGAGAAAATGTCAGCATCATGACCTTGAATACAAGGATAATGGCCCAATGAACTGTACAACTGCCAGCTCTGATTATTTTAATATTTGGAAATATACAGTAGCTTGAAATGGCATAATGCATTTTATTAATGTCAGCAAGTTTACACAATGACAATGTACAAAAACTTTCTAAAGGTTTTGCATACAGCCAAAACAATAAAAAATTAAATAATCCCCCAATCCAGTTGGCTGTTGTTTTGGTTGTCAAGTACTGACACATGCCTGTAGACGTTATCATTTTGACAAAATAATGTTTGTAAGAGTACATTTTCAAAGGACTAGGACTTTAAAACTGCAAAAGTTTGCGTTTTTAGGTTTCAAAATTTGGTTGCCTTGTAAATTATAGTCTAAAATGAGAAAGCTCACTTTGTGAAACAACCCAAGTAAGTGGGCATAACAGTGATAATGTAAAGCATTGTTTGGGATAACTTTGTCATCCCTGTCAACTGTTGATATCAGCAGTGTCTACTGGCATCAACATCAACAGTTAATTTCTCACAAAATACACCAAACTTTAAAAACGGGAATGTTTTGTTGTGTCCATTTCAACATGTTGTAACGTGGGAACCAAAAACTGGTTTGCACACATCTAGAACAAGTGCACTTCCCACCCATTGTCTCAAGGGATTTAGGTTACAACAGGCATATATCCTAAATCCCAACATTTCAGAATTCTTTTTTTGCATCGAAAATGAGTCATCAGACATTCTCATGGGTGTGTGATGAAAACTAATTACCCTAAAAGCTGTTCCTCTCTCTGTTTATTCACTTGAAAGATTTTCTATTATCCTGATCTGATTATCCCTATGAAATTATTGATGTTGAAAATGAGCTTTTAAAATGACCTGTCATCTTCCTAGCTGAGCGTTGTACAGTGTTCGAGCTGCATTATCACATAGATTGCCAATATATTAACTTCCGCTTACAATAACTACTAGAAATATTTTCACATAACTGCATATTTTAAAAGCTACAGTACATAGATCGAAATCTACACAAATATACACTATTTTTCAAATGTCCTGAGGTCTGTTCTTATTTGATCAATACAGTAATAGTGTGACAAATTACTACAGTTTAAAATAACTTTTTTTTAAATATTAATATATTTTATGTAATTTATGATGGCAAAGCTGAATCAGCTTCATACAGAAATCATTATAACATAACAGAAACACATTTTTCAGTATTCATTGATAAATGGGAAGTTCAAAAGAACAGCATTCATTTTATAATGTTAGAAATATCTTTAATGTCACTGTTTATTGATTTAATGTGTCTTTGCTAAACAAAAATAATTAATTTCTTTCAAACAATTCTGAACTATACATTTTTCAATGTTGACGCATGAAGTACTGTATGACAAATTCCCATTATTTGTCCCAAATTGCACCATAAAACATTAAACAGAGTAAATGTCTAGAGTTAGGTTTGGCAGAAGGTGTGAAAAGCAGAAGGGTGTGCAGGTGTTTAAATATACAGGTCACAAGTGTGAGGAGAGATAAGGTTGAAAGCACACTCAAAATCACTCCCACATACAGTTAACACCCTGCTCTCACGCTGCTCCGCTGGCAGTTACGTATATAAGAACTGAAGGTGGGATGTGTATGATCTGAGGGACAGTACATGTCACAAGAGAGAAAGTTCAAATAACAAGCTTTGTTGCATGGGTGTGTAAAGAACGTTTTTTAAGTAGGCATTAAGTGGTGATCTTGGGAGAGTGGTATCCTTTTTTTCACACGTTTTAAAATTGCACTTCTGTTTTCGAAAACTTCCATTAAAAAAAAAAAAAAAATCACATCATCAGATAATAAACTTGTGCTGCGAATGATTCATATGTGGAGTTCTGTGTTTCATTTTTTTACCTGTTGTGATTTTGAAATAATGCTACATTTGGATTTTTTAACAAGCATCTCTTTGGTCAAAGCACTTTTTAAAAATTTTTTTTTCCCTATACATCAATATTCAATATACGTTTGTAATTTTGCTGTGAAATAACTCATTTTACATGTTTGTGGTTATTCACGGACTACTGAAAATAATTTGTTTGTCCTAAAAAGTTAGTAAACCTAAAAAGTTGTCTTGTATATATTTCAGCGGATAAATAACAGTGATGATAACAGTCTAACTCACTGTACTCAGCTTTTCAATAAAGCTTGCTACTGTATGTTTCCAGCCACCTGTTTTTATGTGCATTTTGGAATATCACATTAAAAAATGCTGCTGAGTTGGATAAAGGTTTTATTCGATTAGAAGACATGCAAACTCATTTACTGAATAAATTGCAGCATGTGCATCCAATAAAATAGTGTGATTTTGTTTTAACAGATCATGTGATAAAATAAATGGGTGGGATGGGATGACTTTGATGGACAAACCAGTGGACCAATCACATCTGAATGTTGTATTGGTCATTCTAAAATCTCTTAGCCAAAACCCGTCATCAAAGTGGTTCGATATTTTTACCGCTAAGATTTGTCTTGAGCATCGCTCTCAAAGAGCATCTCACGCCTCCAAAAGCCACTGTGTATTCGTTTCATTTTGGCTTTGTCTTCTTAGGCACAAGTAATTTATAATGTAAGAAAGGCTCACAGTGTCTTCTCCTACCTTAGCAAATTCCATTTTTCTTTTTGATATTTGGCACTAGTTTATCAGGAAGTGACGGTCTTGTTCTCTTTGACTCATTAGATGGAAACGGTGCTTTATTCCCAAATGTTTTATGTGATATTCCAGTTTTGCATTAAATTACAGACAATGCTGATTTTCAATTATTAAATATATTGTGATAATGAACATGCCCAATATTGATTGATATCATGGACACTTCAAAATACTGTGAATAATTGTTTATTATCTGCATTTAGGAATATTCAGAATGTTGTTTTAATTCAAATATTAAAAATATAGATGCAAATAAGACTTACTAGGCAATTTATTTTAAACATGAACATTTTCATGTTAATTTGGCCAACGACAGTGACAAATCTGTGACTATAATCCTTTTGGTCGTTAACCCTTTACAGTAAGCTTCCATTAAATCATCGTTTAGATTAACTAAACTCACCATGAAAACTACAAAAGCATTTATAAATCCTAGGCGATGATAATTTCTTAGTTAATGCATAATAAAACATAAAAAAAAATAGTTTATTAAATGGAGTTAAGAAAATTCTGTTGTATTTTTTAAACTAATATTAACAGTAACTGTAATAAATTTCTCTCACTGTTCTCTCAAAAATACATTTTTCTCACTGTTGATTTTAATACATTAACATTTACCAATGAGTCTTTAGTGGAAAGTATTGTACTTTATCATTATCTTGCAATTGAATTAGTTTGAAAAATTTATTTACTCTGAACATGTATATACAATAAAGCAATACACAAAGTTTTTTTTGTTATTATGCGTGTTAAAGTAGTCTTTGCGGCGCGGTGGCGTAGTGGGTAGTGCTGTCACCTCACAGCAAGAAGTTCGCTGGTTCGAGCCTCGGCTGGGTCAGTTGGCATTTCTGTGTGGAATTTGCATGTTCTCCGCGTGTTGGCGTGGGTTTCCTCCGGGTGCTCCGGTTTTCCTCACAAGTCCAAAGACATGTGGTATAGGTGAATTGGGGAAGCTAAATTGTCCATAGTGTATGTGTGTGAATGAGAGTGTATGGGTGTTTCCCAGTGATGGGTTGCAGCTGGAAGGGCATCTGATGCGTAAAATATATGCTGGATAAGTTGGCGGTTCATTCTGCTGTGGCAACCCCTGATTAATAAAGGGACTAAGCCGAAAAAATGCATAAATGAAGGAAGTAGGCTTTTTCTAAACACTATAACACACTATAGGCACACAACACACTATAAAAATTAGATGACAATAGGTTGCTTAAACTTATTTTAGTAAGTTAATAAGGTTTTACTAAATATCTTTAGTCAGTTTGATTGATGCATGTTTTGATGACTAGAAAAGTTCAATTGAATAAACTAAAAAATTTAAGGCAGCAAGAATTTATTTTACAGTGCAGGTTAGGTCAGTATCATTCATTCATTCATTTTCTTTTCGGCTTAGTCCCTTTATTAATCTGGGGTCGCCACAGCGGAATGAACTGCCAACTTATCCAGCATATGTTTTACGCAGCGGATGCCCTTCCAGCCGCAACCCATCCCTGGGAAACATCCATACACACTCATTCTCACACACACACACTACGGACAATTTAGCTTACCCAATTCACCTATACCGCATGTCTTTGGACTGTGGGGGAGACCGGAGCACCCGGAGGAAACCCACGCGAACACGGGGAGAACATGCAAACTCCACACAGAAATGCCAACTGACCCAGCCGGGGCTCAAACCAGCGACCTTCTTGCCCGATTGTGCTACCCACTGCGCCACTGTGCTGCCCTGTCAGTATCATGATAATACCATATACCATGGTAAAAGCTTCAGCAGTTAATCGCAACAAAAGAATTTAACCCAGGCTCATTCTGAATACGTACCCCTATATACATTTCTGGAGAGCACCAAATACCTCCCAGGAAGTTTTTGTTTTTGCAAATCCACCAGAGGCCTCTGTGTATGCTTTTTCACATCTCAAATTTCTCTCGCAAGTGCCATTTGCACCTGTTGTTCTCGCTAAAATCCACCAGAGGCTGCTGTCGACTGACGGAGTGACTGAATGACTTACTGACTGACCATATGTACCTCTGGCTACGTAATTCGCGATCTCCAGAAATGTACATTGGGGTACGTTTTCAGAATGAGCCTATGTTGAAAAAATCTGATACCGTTAGAAGCCTAGTCTAATTTGCATCTTTGGATGGAACCATAGCTACTGCTTGTTTACAGTTAAACACAAGTTACTACTTTAACTCACACAAGGCATCATAGGGCATAGGAAAAGGGCGGATAGAAGGTTTGTTTTATTTACTTCATGCTTGCCATAAGCCTTCATGCAGAGAACCACGATTCCTCCCCCACGCCAAGCCACGGGCTCATATAAAGGGATCAAGCCAAGCCATGACTCTCCGTGGTCGCCGTCCATTCCCAAATAGATTATCTCGCATACATGTTGCTGAAGAAGCAGAACTGCACTGCGGCCTGAAGAAGGCGGAGAGTCTTTTCTGCCTGCGGTTCGGAGAGCTGTCATTAGCTCTATGCCCCCGGTGTAATCATCGGATGCCATGTACCGCGCCTCTACCAGGCTCGCCGTGTCTGTCACAGCAGTATCATTATGCACGAAAAATGCTTTTTTGGCAGGAAGCTTGTTCCATCTAGTTTGTGTGCATGTAACGTGCACACGCTCTGCTTTATATTAGCCAAGGACAGGGCTGTAAACAAATGCAGGGCAAACTGGGGCTCCGCTCAGCTCTTCTGACATCAAAGGCCAGCTTGAGCTTTGATGTTTCCCTGAAGGAAAACTGCGACTGCAGCTCAGAGCTCGCAAACGCTTTCGAAATGATGAAACTAAAATTAGGGTCGATTTCACGGGTTTGTGCTTTTAATCTGAAGGGGTGCTGTTGACTTAAGCTTAGGGGACTTGACCAGAAGGTCATTGGTTTAATCCTAGTTGCCGTTTTGCTGTATAGTTAGGCAAGACGTTTAACCCCAATTTGCTCCAGATGGATTGTCTTGACGATAAGTGCACTTCAGTAAGTCGCTTTGGATAATACTATGGATAAAAGCATCTGCTGAATGGCTACTTATAGACCTATGAATTGGAATGGGGTTTGTTATTTTAAAGTAAGTGTGGAATAGGATTCAAATCCTATTTTATTTCCTTAACCTTTAAGAGTTGAAAAACAACATATTTTGTTACAACTTGAACACTTAATCTTTCTTTATAATATTATCCTTATACATTTCTTTCCATTTGATGAAAGCAATTGAATATTCTTTCATTCATTCATTTTCTTTTCGGCTTAGTCCCTTTATTAATCCGGGGTCACCACAGCGGAATGAACCGCCAACTTATCCAGCATATGTTTTACACAGCGGATGCCTTTCCAGCTGCAACCCATCACTGGGAAACATCCATACACACTCATACACTACGGGCAATTTAGCTTACCCAATTCACCTGTTCCACATGTCTTTGGACTTGTAGGGGAAACCGGAGCACCCGGAGGAAACCCACGCCAGCACGGGGAGAACATGCAAACTCCACACAGAAATGCCAACTGACCCAGCAAAGGCTCGAATCAGCGACCTTCTTGCTGTGAGGCGATCATGCTACACACTGCGCCACTGTGAGGCCCTGCAATTGAATATAACAGTAATATTTTGAAAGCCAGACCATTGTTTTATTTTTGCTTAAATTGGTTAACATTTAATTTATTCTTGTCTTGTAAACCTGAATTATTCCAGTCTTCAGTGTCACGTGAAATTATTTTAAAGGAAAATTATTTTATGCTCCTTTTTACAAGATGTCAAATAAATCTTTGATGTCCCTAGACTAGAACTTCACTGAATGTGAAGATTCAGCTCAAAATGCAATGCAGATCATTTTTTATAACTTTTTAAATCTGCCCGTTTTAGCCTTTGATCAAAATTGTGTCACTTTGAATTAAAATTTCAAACATGACTTTATGAAAGCAGCACAATCGTGCTTAATTTAAAACAAGTGAGCAAAAAAATAACTCTGCAGGGAATGAACCAGTGATTTAGCTGGTCCCAGTTTGATGAGCTGTTGACCCGTGTCGGTGGGAGGATTTGATTTTAGGACACCAACCACAGGCTCTCTTTTCCACCTGCTTTGGTCAAAAAAGGAAATAAAAACAAAACATGTTTTTTTTTTTGTTTTTTTTACATTTTGGGAGAAGTAAAATCTTGTAATTACATAGACTATTAGCTAAATGATTTTCTGACTGGGGTGCAGATGGACAGTCCCTAAAAAATAGCACCTGTAGTCGGTGTCCTGAAGGGAAATCCTCCCACTAACATGGGTCAACAGCTCATCAAACTGAGGGACCAGCTAAGTCAGAAGTACCGCTGAAAGGTGGCCGTCATCTAGGCATGAGCCAATATAAGATTCTGATGGTATGATAATCTTGGAT
Source organism: Danio choprae (assembly GCA_903798125.1). NCBI lineage: Eukaryota > Metazoa > Chordata > Actinopteri > Cypriniformes > Danionidae > Danio > Danio choprae. The sequence goes on from CAIGQW010053747.1 coordinate 679,406, forward strand.
TAAAATATCACGGATTCAATGTATCACGGTATTGTGACTACTGCTCTAAAATATGTTCTTACTTTTCCCCTCTTGAACACAATATATTTTATTTTAAGAAACATTTAAAATATTGTGGAACAGTGAACATGTTGGGCTAAATAATTCAAATAAATCATTGACTTCTTCTATCTTCATTAGTTTCAAAACACAGATTTCTTTACAACTTGAAAGGGCATCTTTGGATATCTTTCATTTCTTTGGATATAAAGTAACCCTCTACACTGATCAGGTCCAGGGCATGCTTGGATGTTGGTGTATAAGTAATTTGATTTTCAATTGTTTCCTGAATCGGGGGCTGACCAGTAGCTTTTGATGTGGAGGTTCCTTTTCTGCTGGAGAACCTCTTGCCCTAAATAACAAAATTAAATGTAAAAAAAAAAAACGTTGTAAAAAAAAAAACACATAAAAAAAAACAAAAAAACTTACATATACCAAGAAACAGTATAAGAGAAAATTTGAGCAATTTTAAAACCTTGACTTTTCCAAACTGCAATAAACCTTAAAACTGCTTGTCATCTCATGCCTACATCCAGGTGCAGCTCCTGGGTGCGCCTCTGAAGACAGATCCCTCAGTGCAACTACCCTCTCACCAAAATCCATGTCAGCCATTGTGCATTGAGACTGTAGCCGCCAGGAAGATGCTACTCCCATGACGTGAATTTAAGTCTGTTTAAGTGAATTTCATGCGCAAATGAGGCGAATTTCACGCACAAATAAACTGAGTCAACTCAAAATGTTCAAGCATCCATTTATACGCGAATAGCGTGATTCATTCACACAAGCTGCGTCCGGTGTGAATGCCACATAAAACTTATCTCTTATATTGCTTCTTAGTCGTTAACATTATCTTTGGCAGGCGTTGGGTGAAAACTCTAATGGCAGATGGCTGCTTCTCACTCAGGGCTGTTTATGCTAATGAGGGAGAGATCGTCACTAAGAGTCGAGACTTTCCCCCTGTGATGACATGTACAAAGGGAGAATGTCAATCTAAGTGTTTCTGCAGACTGTTTTCATCAAGTGGGATTATAAAAAGATAGAAAAAATGAATTTTTACTATAAGAGGCTGGCTATATTCACTGTTGCCAAGCAACTGTTTAAACCCTTTATAAAAGTCATTTTTGCATAATAGGTGCCCTTTAATATGCTAAATCTCACTTGCTAATCAAAACTTCTTATTATATGTTGCATAAGATTTTTGAACTAGATTTTTTACCCGAGAATTGATTTGACAGACAATACACTATAAAAACGGCGGTTCATTCCGCTGTGGCGACCCCAGATTAATAAAGGGACTAAGCCGAAATGAAAATGAATGAATGAATACACTATAAAAACCTATAAAATGATCTTTGATGTAGAAACATGGTCACAGAACACTTGTTTTCAATCATTGAATGTACAAACTATATTTTAATGAATTTGTAAAAAAAAGAGAGAAGATTTAGACAAAAAATGCATCCAAATGTTAACCCTAAAACTCTGAAATGTTCCATTTTCATTTCAAATTAACTGAACATCTGTACTTGGCCATAGTCATCATGAAGACAATATGTGTTTTCTGTGGTTCTGTGTTCTTCTGGTTCACTGCTGTTGAGATGAAGTCAAGGCGAGTCCTACAATGGAACAGATCACATGATTGAAAGCTCTGGTAAGCAAACAGCAAGACAGATGACATACAACAGAGACTGCAGATCTTTTCATTTGGCCTCTTTACATTGCAGACGGCTTGTCAAAGTTAAGCTCCAGTCCTCCTATGGGACTTGGTTAACTTCAAAGTCTTCATCCGAGGAGACAAGTGAAAAGAAAAACTCTTAAAATCAATTCATGTCAAACCATTCTAGAGCTGAAGACTGGGCGAATGTCTCATAGCAGTGGTCAAGTAAAAGTACTTCGGTTTCCAAAGATCCTTTGGAAGCTGTTGTGCACAGCTAAAAAAAGCATGAATGAAGGGGCGAAAACTGAATGAAAGCTCAGCCTGTGGTGGCAGAGCTGGTAAATGAGCCGTGCACATCACTTACTGGCTCCAAAATACTACTTTCTCTCTATCGCTCTTCGGTAAGCTGCTCATTATTATAACCTTGTTTTTAAAGGCTTCCATTTCTGTCAGAAGCCACTGTAATTCATTCTGTTCATTAGTGGTCATTTTAATATTTTCCATGGCTTTTCTGCTGCAGTTTTACAGTCGGTGAGTCTGAGTGAAAAAGGAGGCTTATTTAAGCCTGCCATTTTATTGGTGGATAGAGAGTTGTTGAGAACCAGAGAGTTTTAATGCTCAGTTCTTGTGTCCACTCACAGCATGTATTATTAATCACCTCTCTGGATTTCCCCGTGGTCATCTATCACCCTCTGGAATCACATTACCAAACAATGGATCTCCCTCTATTGATGTTTTTGTGTGCTCCTGTACTGTACATGTGTGTGTGTGTGTGTGTGTGTGTGTGTGTGTATGGGTGTAATCTCAAATGTCAAACCTATTGACCCCCAACAATCTGTTCAGTGACCATCTGATTAATTTTGCAAAACAAAAAAAACTGGAAGTCACTTTGCTTTTGTGTTTACAATAATTTGTTTGTTAGTCATTTTAAAGTCCATGTCAAATCAAAATTTACATTTAACCAAACGTCTATTTTGCTAGCGCATATTGTTATTCTTTAGGTGCAATTAATCCTTGTTAAACCAGTTAATAAAGAAAAAAAGTTTGTTTTGGTCAGCTTAAATCAAAGTCTGACCATTTGCTTCCACGTTTGGAGTGTCAGTTCTTTTCTGTTGATGCAAGTTTGATGGCTCCAGAATATTCTTAACCATGCCCCTCTTACCATTAATTTGCTATGAGGGAATGTGCAAAAAGAAAGCCCCGCCCCTACTCAATATTCTGTGTCAGTTGGAAGTATATAAATCAACATACTGAAATAAAAGTCTCAGCAACTGGTCAGCAGCTGGTTCACGGGGGCTTTAAAGGGGTCGTGAACCAATAAATCAAAATTGCCTTGAATTTTTGACAATTAAGCACTATAATAACTTCTTGCAGGTTTTTAAACATTCTCATTATTTTAAATGGCTCAAATCGAAGCTAAGCTCCCAACATGAGAGGTTGCCACTTTTTTTACATTCGAGTTTGTCTAAACTCCGCCTCCACAGAAGAAGTTCTACTGCTTCTACGTCACTGTCTCTTTAGCTCCACCCACTGAGTCGCATATGCAGCAGGCAAATATAACAAGATCAAATGCAGGTCTACAAAGAAATTAAACATTAATGATGCCTCAAAATACAAAAAAAAACAACACACTGTGCAGTTATCGTCTGCATCCTTTGTTTAAATAATGTTTTTTTAAATAATTCTTCTATGGATTTGTTTACAAACAAGGCACAATTTAATGCAATTTAAAATGTATTTAAAATGTAAACTATTTGACAGTCAGTGTTGGGGAAAGTTCTTTTTGAAAGTAATGCATTATAATATTGAGTTACTCCCTCAAAAGTAACTAGTTGCATTACTTTTTACTTTTTAAGTTACATTTGCGTTACTTTTGCTTTACTTTAGAAAAGTAATATTATTACGTAACTCACGTCACTTGTAATGCGTTACCTCCAACACTGTTGACAGTAATGTTCCACCATACAAAGTGTGAGTTTTTTCATACAGTCAGTATTGCTTTGTCTGTTAAGTTACATATGGTTGTATACCTGCTAAGTATTTTACATTTTTAACCTTGTTCATTTATGAAAGATGTAAGATGTCAAATATACAAGCAGACGTTAACATCGGTGGACACACAACTGTCCTTTCCAAATCTGGGATGGCTGAAAAGTAAAACACAAAACTGTTCCTTAATCATACCAGTGGGCCATTTAAGTTCTGTGTAATGTTGATACATGAGCATCAACATTTGTCAATGTAGCGGAATCAAATCTTTAAAAGTTTAATTTGAGACCCTTTAGAGTTAGATTTACTAACAGCTTCCTGCTATGAGGTTTACATAACAGTCACACTGTCATATCCTACATAAGTGGGCAAATTTAGCCATTAAAAAAGGCACTGTAGACCAGTCATTATATACCGTTAGTCAAATGTCTGGATACGTGAGACTCTGTATTTCCTTTGCCAATCAGAAGTCAGGGGAGTACATGTGCATGTATATGAACACACACACACACACACACACACACACACACACACACACACACACAATTAAACAAAGGCGTACAGCCACACAGGAAACACCCAAACCCACCCTCACTTGCATGCAGTGTTACAGGATAAACACACTTCATCTTGCCTTCCCTCAAAATGACTCCGTCTGATGCCTCGTCTCACACATAGTCAGAGAAATCTCCACATTTCTTGCCATTTCTGTTCCTGAAGATCCCCACACTCTTTAAGCTCATTGTGTGAAATGGAAGTGATGTGTGGCTTTGCTTTCTGTGCCTCAGAGAGACGCAGAGTCTATATAATGTATCCCAGCCCTCGCAGAGCAGCACACTGTACAGATGGCCTCCCCACAGGAGCTGGAACATGTCCCCGGAATCACTGGATCAGCACTAAATGTGTGTGTATTGCATATTCACATATGTGTGTTGACTGGAACAGACTGCTGTGTGTGTGTGTGTGTGTGTGTGTGTGTGTGTGTGTGTGTGTGTGTGTGTGTGTGTGGATATGGTTGTGCCTATACTTTTGTCTCTACAGGCAATCTTTTCTTTGGAATTCTTTTGAGGTTCAACACATCCAGATTCCACTTAATATAACAGAACAACAGAACAAAAAACAATAACTTATATTTTACATGCAATAGTGCCAGCTACTTTGCCTGTTGTTGCCAATTATGCTTTCAAAAGGAAGATCATTCCTCCACACCCCATGAGCTAAAACAAAAGAGTGGCGTGTTGTTTTTGAATGAATTAATGTGGTTAAATAAATTACTTGAACAAAATGATTAATTGACTTGCTCCAAGTGTAACTCACGTATTCAAAAAAAGTGAAGCTAAAGGATTTTAATTGCAACCTGGTGTTTTCCTGCAGTATCCACCTTTTTCCCTATGGGACTACCGCATTTCAAATTATGGGTTGCACTTCTAGTTTGGGGAAATTCATTCAAAATAACTGAAACAAATATTAATATATTGTGTTTCAAATACAAATATATTGTGTTACAGATAATCTACATACATAGTGAGAGGCATGATAATGTGCTTGTTTTTCTGAAAAGTTTGTTTATTGTCAGTTATTGATGCTATCAAAAAATAATTATACGACAATACTCAATATAATAATAAATGAACTTTTCAATACAACCTCTGTGCATGCTTGAATGCCTCTGGCTCTGTGCATGCTTGAAAATGTTTATCCATGTGCAATGTCCAATAGGGTACATACACAGGGACTTTTCATTTTTAATAAGCCAGCTTAAGCACTTCCGGTGAACTGTCATGCCATTATAAAATGGCTGCGTTTAAGATCTGGTTTCTTTAAAATCAATGATGTTCACTGCCTGATTGAGATATGATATAAAGTGGGTCGGACAAGAAGCACTGCATTAAACTCCATTGTTTCTTGCCATGTCTTTAAAATATGGAAATGTATTTTACCACAGCATTTTTTAATGCAGTTTCTGTGCTCGCCAGCTGCTCCTGACTGTGCTTGCGTTTAAACGGCCTTTCATATAATTTTATGCTTGAACAACTAAATGAATGCTTAAATCTATTTAACTGATTATATTTTAATTAAGTGACATAAATGGCTGTAAAAGCAACCTCATGAAATTGAAAATAACCACTATAACCTTTCACCAAATGTTTATCGGTGGCTGAAAAACACTTGCCGTGCAAGTTCAGGACTCTTTCACATAAAAGTGACGCAACAAAGTGGAATTTGTTCTCTTTATTTTAACATCAAATGCACAAATACAGCAGTGTTAACTGAACACACCACCCGGAACACAACCGGAGGCAATGCACCTGAGTGCTTTATATCCAGTCATTTATGCAGTCATTATACCTTAGTTTTGACAACACATGAACTCAAGTGTGACCAGAAGTACAAATTGTACATTGCTATTGTTATGATTACCAGGCATGTAGCCCTCTCGAATTGCTGGAGAATACTCCCCGTCATTTTTATGAACTACATCTCCCATCATGCACTGCGCTCACACACCAGTTTTATCTCACCTTCTGATTACACTTACACAACTGTAGCTCGTCATTACTGATTACTGAGACTATATATTTATTGCACACACACACACACACACACACACACACACACACACACACACACACACACACACACACACACACACACACACACACACACACACATTCAGTGCTGAGTCTTATTTCCCTGTAGTGAGCATTTCAAAGCGTTTCCTGGATTGTTTTGACCCATGTTTGTTTTATATGTTTAGGTTTATTTTGCTGTCTGCCACAACCTTTTGCCTGTTACACCAACAACGATTTTGGATTACCTGGATGCTACCATCTATCCCTGTTTTGAACCTTGCCTTTTATGACCATGCTCTAATAAAAGCTGCCTTTGGATCCTCACCTCTGTTGCCACCCCAAATCATCACAGCTATCTGTGTTTAAATTAGTGGTCGACCGATTTGGGTTTTTTGAAGGCTGATGCTGATATCTTAAAAATATGGGTGGCTGATGGTCGATATTTAGCTGATATAATTTATTTCATTTTAATTAGGAATTTACATTTGAATTAAATTTTAATTTGATCATATGAAAATTTCTTATACCAAATACCAAACCACTAGTTTAAATTAAATACGTTCAAACTTTAGTTATTTAAGCATTGAACTTTTAGCCACAAAGAGAAATCTGAACTAGTGAATAAATGCTAGGACATGCAAAATAAGTCTTGCATCTGAAAGGCTAAACTCAATTATGTCCAGTGATAATGTCAGCATGCCCAAATTGAAAAGTATTTTATCAGTAATACCTTAACTTAGAATGTAAATATTTGAGAACTTATGTAGTGTCTGTTACTTTCTCTGTGTGCTTCATCTGTGGAATCTCTTAAAGGGTCATGAAACACCAAAACACATCTTTTGAGATGTTGACAGTCATATATGTGTCCCACATTGCTAAAAACACTATAAGGACACAAATATTTCATAAAAAAAGTGAAAATTGGTTGTTTTTGCGCTATTTCGAGAAAATTCGTTAATTCGTGAAAATAAATTTTGAAGCTACGTCACGGCTATGAGATCCTTGTGTAAATTCCAGCGTGGAGATTGGCTGTCTGTACCGGCCAGTACAACATGACGTTTTTGGGTTTTCAGCATTAATTCATGAGAAAGACTTCAAAGTTTTTTCAGTCCGTCAATCAGCACGATCTATTGTGAATGAGGTGCAACTTCATTAATATGCATGATATAGCTTCGAAGACGTTGTGTTTCCAACCATAATTAAAGCAAGTGAAAGAAGAAGAATTGTTCGGAGACATGGGTCGTCAGTGTTGTTTATAAATGTGCTTCAACGAAGGTTTTGTTTCCATTTTTCTGCAATGAGAGCACCGCTGCGTGTGGGGGTCTGCTACCAGTGGTCTGCTAACACGCAACAAAAATATGTTTGTAAGGAACATTTTTTACCCGGGAGCTTTTCGCATCTGGAAATGGTGAAATCCGGATTTGCCACTTGTCTTCTTTTAAAAAAAGACACGGTTGCAGTTTGTGCTGATTGTCCTGTCTCTATGGATTTGGTAAGTGTGTGATCAACGTTCTTTGTTTATGTTTATTCAGATGGAAAAGTTAGTTAGTATCGTCAACAGTACTCTTTCAGTTTTTAAACACATACCTTAGTCAAAATTATTTAGTTACTAAGTTTACAGTACGTTAATATCACTACAACATTATGGACTGAAAGATCTGCTGTAAATGCTGCTCTCAGAATGTAAACATGTAAACACCCTAATCAAACTAGTCTATACACACACAGCACTTACCCAGTCTTTGCATCTACCGAGAACCCCCATGTGGTTGGTGTTTCTTGCGTCTCTCTTGCTCCAGGGTGTTAGCAAGTGTCATGAGCACTTTGTCATGGTGCCACCTGTATCTACCTTGGGCAAGTGCTGTTTTACACCCTGACAGGATGTGTGCCATGGTACCCCTCTCCCCACAAAGCTTGCACAATGGGTCCTCTCTTAAACCCCACTTGTGCAAGTTTGAGTTCGGAGTGTGGATCTTAACATGAATGAGATGCAGAAAGGTTCCAATCTCCACAGATCTCCCCATGTGATCTTCCTCTTGGGTAGGTCCCACTTGGTCCATGCTCCCTGGGATGCTAGCTCCACTGCCCTTGTCCAAGACCCTGTCTTCCTGTGCATGCCGTTCCCATGATGTCACATAGCTTCAATATACTTTCAGCTTGTGCAATATACGAGTCAGCTGCCTGTTTGCGTCCTGATCTTGTAAGGATGCCTGCCTGCCTGACTTGCTCATCCTGGGAGTCTCTGTGTGTCATTATGACCCTGCACTTTGCTACCTTAAATTCCTCCACCACGGATGACAGGAAGTTGGAGCTGCCCTGATCTTATATAAAGGCCTATATAAAAATCCCTCTTATATAAAGGAGGGATTCCAAGCCACCTCCGGAGTTCTTGTTGATCTTTCTCCCCAAACCTTCGATGCTTGTCATGGGAACTTCATACACTGTTAACAGCCACATGAGTCTTGGCAGCAATCCATGTTGGTAAAGCCATGGTTTAAACTTCCCCGGGAACCCTGATTTTTCGAGCTTTCTCAACCATTCCTCTGTCTGCTTCTCTGTACTGCTTATGTTGTTCCTGTCGGTAAGTGAATCATCGAACCACTTCCGGAGGCACTTAATTGGATTTTCCTTTATCGATGGAATCACTTCCCCTTGCACATACAGCCTGGCTCTGTTTGTCAATTTACCTTTTCTGATCACCATGTACTTGGATTTCTTTGGCTTAAACCTAATTCTGGCCCACGTTGCCAGAGCAGTTAGCACCCACCTTGCCTCCACATGAGTTGTGGTCGTCATAGTAAGGTCGTCCATGTAACCTCTTATTGGGGGTTGTCGTATGCCCAATTGTATTTTTGGACCTCGGGCTTCCTTCCCAGCGGCTGTTATTATGAGGTTCATTCCCATGATAAAGAGGATGGGGGAAATTGTACATCCAGTTATGATCCTTTTTTCCAGGTTTTGCCACTTGGTGGTGAAGTATCCTGTCTTAAATCGTAGCTGGATTCCGGCTGATGATAAATCCCTTGATGTGCTGAGGGATAAGATAATGGTCTAGTGGCACATGGATGAGGGTGTGAGGGATTGATCCGTAGGCATTAGCCAAGTTCAGCCAAACAAAGATCAGGCTGCCGTTGCTGGCCTTGGTCTCCTGGATTATACAGTGAAGTTTACATACAGTATGCAGTGTTATATTTGATTGTATTATAATGTTTCTGTCCCGTAAACTACTTTTAGATACCTGAAAATCCTGAAAGGGCATCACGGTGGCACAGTGGGTAGCACAATCGCCTCACAGCAAGAAGGTCGCTGGTTCAAGCCTTGGCTGGGTCAGTTGGCATTTCTGTGTGGAGTTTGCAAAAATGAAAATGAAATGAATGAATGAAAATCCTGAGAAGGACAGTTTTTTTATAGTATATGTGCTATATTGTATTCATTTGTGCTTTTGCATGTATTCTTTTTTTGTTTGACTGTTCTGTTTTTTACTAAACATATAAATTCTATATCGAGACCATACTGAGACCGTGACCCTAAAACTGTGAAGCAATCTGTATCGCTGCACCCTTAATAAAATAAGATGTGTACTTTTATCATTCTGGGGTTGCAATTGGTTGGAGTTTGGGCGGGAATGTTAAACTTGGGCTTCATTTCATGATCTGTGAAAGACTACCATCAACGTAAAATGACAATGCCCATACCTAAGACATTCTGGCTTAATTTTTCAGCTGTGGAATAAAGGGTCCTTCTTTTTTTAGAGTCTATGACAAAGATTTTCACCGCCTATACTGAAGAATCAATGTAACACAGTTACAGAGCAGCATTTTCAGTGTATTTTGACAGGAGTTGAGCGTTAATTCTGCATGGTGCATTAACATGTGGTCAAAAAATGCATTGAGAGCATCCAGAGGTTGAGTAATGTTCAACTTTATGTTATGTTATGCTAAGAAATCCTGATTGCAGTTTACACTCATGCGTTTTCATTGTCAAATGCATGTTTTGTTACTGCGGCATGGTGGCTCAGTGATTAGCACAGTCACCTCACAGCAAGAAGGTCGCTGGTTTGAGTCCCAGCTGGGTCAGTTGGCATTTCTGTGTGGAGTTTGCATGTTCATCCCCAGTTCGCGTGAGTTTTCTCCAGGTGCTCCGGTTTCCCCCACAGTTCAAAGACATGCGGTATAGGTGAACTGGATGAACTAAATTGGCCATAGTGTATGAGTGCGTGTGTGAATGCGAGAGTGTATGGGTGTTTCCCAGTGCTTGGTTGCGGCTGGAAGGGCTGCGTAAAACATATACTGAAATAGTTGACGGTTCATTCCGCTGTGGCGACCCCTGGGGCTAAGCTGAAGGAAAATGAATGAATGAATACAGACTTTTAAAAAACGAGTCATGGCTATGCAGAGTCGCTCTATTGTAAATCATTCCCTGATTGTGAAGTTGCCCACTTAAGACCATCAGGCAACTGATAAACAACAAATACAGAAGCTGGGAAGATATCCATATGCCCAGTGTGCATGAATGGTCACGTGTCATGCGTTTTAGGTGTAATGTTGATGCAAATTCTCAAACAAAGTTAAAAAAAAGGTAGTTTAGACGAGGAGCATTTTAAAATGAATGTTGAAAGTTAATGAAAGTTTAAAGTAAAATGAAAGTTGATCAGCTAGATGTAATTAACACATTCAAATAATATTAATAAAACATTGCTTTTATCACTTAGCCATGTCCATGACTTACCTATTAAACTTGATCGTTAGCTCACATACAGCAATGCATTTGTATAAAAGTTTTTGTTTGGCCATACAAAAAAGTAGGTTTAGGTGCCTATTACACTAGTGCATTTTTGTTTTTAAACATATACTGTAGGTTCACACTTCTCCAGCATCTTTTACCCTCGTAAATCGATAACTACCCCATTTAATTTGAAACATCTTCCATTTAAAAACAGACAGACTGAAATGCAAACTTTTAAAAATGGATGCACAGCTATACACAATCGCTCACTCGTTTTCTAGAGTATTGCATATCATACATCCATGATTCATCAAGCCTCTCATATACCTCTTGTATGTGCATACCCGTTGTGCATAAATTGTCATATATCATGTGTTTTAAGCTGTGTAGTGTGGATGATTTTTCTAAAATGACAATTCTATCTCATGCCAATTCATAAAGTTTTTGTATTAAATCTTATTGGTACGTTTTTGCATGATTTGCTAATCCCCCAATAACAGTTAGGTTTAGGGGTGGGGTTTGGTGCCATGCCTCCTTTTAAAAATTTGAAGTTTTTGTATGACTGAACTTGTATGAATTCGTACGAAGCCACTAAACTGACAAAATATAAAATAGTTACCTTTCCTCATGAGATCAGGCTGGAAATGCAGTAAAAACACTGTAAGATGAAAACGCACTAGTGTAAACTTACAGACACATTACAGACACATTAGAGAAGTTTGGTACATAACTGTGTAGAAGTTTGTCTATAACTGTAAGTGATGGATTAATGTCAAACATGACAAAAGACATTTGACCATTTGATTCCCAAACTATTATGTGCATGAATTAACATAATAAACCATTGCCATACCTGTATGTGAGAAAACTGAATGCACTTTTTTGCACCACTCATTGTATATTCATTCATTAATTTTCATTTCAGCTTAGTCCCTTTATTAATCTGGGGTCGCCACAGCGGAATGAACCGCCAACTTATCCAGCATATGTTTTACGCAGCGGATGCCCTTCCAGCTGAAACCCATCTCTGGGAAACATCCATACACACCCATTCACACTCGTACACTACGGACAATTTAGCTTACCCAATTCACCTATACCGTATGTCTTTGGACTTGTGGGGGAAACCGGAGCACCCGGAGGAAACCCACGCCAACACGGGGAGAACATGCAAACTCCACACAGAAACGCCAACTGACCCAGCCGAGGCTCAAACCAGCAACCTTCTTGCTGTGAGGCGAACGTGCTATCCACTGCGCCACCGTGAGGCCCACTCATTGTATATTTCATTTCAAAACTGGCATGAGACTTGCAAAAACTAATGTGATATATTTTTCTTGCAAAATGTCACCACAGGCATGTATTTTTCATGAGCCTGGTTTGTTTTTATTTGACATTACTGAGGCCGTGTTCTTCCACATACAGATATTTTAGACCAGGCCTTTACTTTCATTTGAAGTACATACTACTAGTGTGTATCTGCATTTCTCTGCTGCCTGTTCTGCCCCAAGGATGCCTGTTCCCTCTCATCCTCTGCACTTTAATTTGTGTGAGAGATAAGAGCTGTGTGTGTGTGTGAGCTGAAGATAGTCACTCAACTCTCCATCTCAAAGCAGCTTTAATGCGGCTCGATTCTTTTAGGCAATAGAATCTTTCCTGAAGTCAACAGCAAATGGCATTTAACATTGGCCAGCCTGTAAAATATTACCTCAAATGGATGCTATAATGCTGTGAGCTTTTACAGCACATCTCCAACAATTTGTCCTTGGAACATCGTAATCAGATTCATCTAATCTCTTTTTTTCAGTAATGGCAAACACTCTTCACAGATTGCATTCAGGCACAGAAATTTCCTTAATTAAAAGCCTTTCTCCCGAAGACAGCTGAGAATCTGATGTTTAATCAAGAAAGATGCAGTATAGTTTGATTTTTTTACAGCATCCTTTCACAAAGACCAACCTTCACCATTCTAATTGTACTTACTTCAATATTCTTCCTATTCAGGCTTTTCAGAGCCTTTGTTTGCTGTTAATTGACAGACTGCAAGTATGTTCTGTGAATAGGCGGTGTGTGCACCTACTGACCCTGACGTTTCCTATGTTAGTGTTTCTTCAGCCTCTCTGTTAGATCCAGCGATAGTGGAAAGAAAGCACCTGGCAGATCACCAAAAAGAAATCACATTTTCCAAACGAGCCACTGAAGAATAATTCATTTATTGTATTGTTTGCAGCTCCCCTGAGCTCTAACTGACAAAACCGTTTCAGACTAATCCAAACATGCGCTCACATAAACACTGATTGAAAGCTAATCCATCCTGCTTGCATACTGTAGTTGGACATTGATTGGGCCAATTAAAGGGACAGTTCACTCAAAAATTCTAATAATCAGTCTCATTTTGTTCCAAGCCTGTATAAAGTTCTGTTCATTTTTAGACATTTATAAATATGCTTATCAAATAGAGCAACTTTGTCTTTGCACAAAGTAATCAATTCATTTATATGAATTAATTATACAGTATGATGATTTTACAGGGTGTTGGCGGGGTCTTAAAAAATCTTAAAATGTCTTAAATTTAAAAAACACAATTTTAGATCTAAAAAAGTCTTAAATTCACTGAAATATGGGATTTTAGGTCTTAAATCATTTTAAACAGGTCTTATGTCTCATTCACACTAGCAGCGACTTTGTAGCTACCTGGCACTTTGGGTGGCGACCTGCTTCAAACGCAAGTCTGTGTAGGTCTATACAGCACGAATACAACCGGCCTCTGAGCGAGCTGAGAGAGGATCACGTGAGCTCTACTGGTGCTCCTAATGGCTGTTGCTCAAAAAACTCGCTCTTCATTTGCATGAAGTTAAAGGATTCTCAAATTTGTCGCATCACTCAACATACCCACCTGGTCGCCAACGGTCAATGTTGCTCGCGTAGACAGAGGTCGCCGGAAGTTGCTCGCTCTCTGTTGAAATGAACAGTCGGTTTTTGCTTTGCTGCTGCGAGTTGCCTGTAGTGTGAATGAGGCTTTAATTGTCTTTTGACCATGCTACCCAATTGGTACAACCTACAAACCATCTCAAAAAACATTCAACAAAAGTGACATTTCTTTACTCTTTTTAGCATTCATTCATTCATTTTCTTTTTGGCTTAGTCCCTTTATTAATCTGGGGTCGCCACAGCGGAATGAACCGCCAACTTATCCAGCATATGTTTTACACAGCGGATGCCCTTCCAGCCGCAACCCATCACTGGGAAACATTCATACACATTCATTTACACACATACACTACAGACAATTTAGCTTACTCAATTCACCTATACCGCATGTCTTTGGACTTGTGGGGGAAACCAGAGCACCCGGAGGTAACCCACGCAAACACAGGGAGAACATGCAAACTCCACACAGAAATGCCAACTGACCCAGCCGAGGCTCGAACCAGCGACCTTCTTGCTGTGAGGCGATCGTGCTACCCAATGCGCCACCGCATCCCCCTTTTTTTATTTAGCAATATGGTTTAATTATCTTCCTTATGTCCTTACAAAAACATTTATTTAAATTTTCTACATGTATTTATAGATACCCGATGCGGACACTGACCTGGACAGACTGTGGTGCATAAATATAGTTTAATATAAACTCACCGGCCACTTTATTAGGTACACCATATAAGTACCGGGTTGGACCCCCTTTTTGCCTTCAGAACTGCCTTAATCATTCATGGCATAGATTCAACAAGGTACTGGAAATATTCCTTAGAGATTTTGGTCCATATTGACATAATAGCATCACGCAGTTGCTGCAGATTTGTCGGCTGCACATCCATGAATCGAATCTAGTAAAAATCTTTTCCACTGGCCATTAGAAAAAAATGTCCTTCATAATGGCCTTAAAATATCTTAAAAGGCTTCAATTTGACTTGGTAAACCCTGCTTTATGACCTATTTCTGAGTTTCTATGTTTTTGTTGCACATCAAAAAGCTTCAAAGCAGGAGTGAGGCCAGAACTTGTAAAGTGAGTGAACCTGAGTGAAATAGGGTGGACTCTGAAACTAAGTGTATAATAACTACTTTCTTATATCTGTTATCGCTGATAGTAAATCATAGCTATAATAAATTATTTAACGAAGTGTTTGAGTATACAACACCTATTTAGCTAACAAAATTAGGATCCAGAGTCCTAAATCATTGACTTTGTCATGAGGCCTATAGAAAGCAGATCATATCATTCTAGATTTTCATTCTCATACTGAATTTGTCTCTTTTTTTTTAAGCTAGAAACAAGAAAATGGGACAACATGAACTAGGAGTGTATTTGCTTTATTACAGTCTGTAGTAAATTAACGGCAACAGAGGCAACATAAATTAGCTAGCTTGAACAATTGTTTATTTAAGTTAGATTGTATAATCTTAAAATATGAAGTAAAACATAATGGTTTGACTTTGTTTTGACTTATATAGCTCACATAAACACTCATTATGCTATATAAAAGACACTTGCAGAAAACCATTGATACACAGAACAAAACAGCCAAATCAATCCCTGCCAGTAGATGGCTTTTATAGATCAGTGATATGGCAATAACCCCATCATGAACACTGAGGTGCTCTGCAGGAGCATATATAAGTATATTGAGTTCATATACAGAAAGTTTAGATGTTTAATAACTGCAAATAAGATCAACATATGTTTTATATCTAATAGTTTCCGATTTCTTGAAACATGTTAAACTACAAACTGTTGTAATCACCAGCAATGCACCTATCCGAACTATATATCCCATCATACCCTGCGTCCACAGACCGGTTTCAAGTTCACTCTGATTACACACACAGCTGAAGGACATTATCATTAATTACTTGGACTATAAATACATCTTTCATTTACACACTTGTTTAGTCTTGTTTGTTGCTGCATTTCTTAGCGGTTTACTTGTTTTTTGCTCTCCTGTGTTTTTGGACTGTTTATAATGTTTTTTTGATTTCTGCCACCTTTCTTGATCTTTTGCTGGTTATTCGGATTATACTTTGCATTGTCTCTGTATGCTGGTTTTCAACCCCTGTCTATTCTAATAAATTTAATTTGAATCTTATGCCTTGTTATGCCTTCATTTTTTTTTAGATGAAGTTATGCTCATTCATTCATTCATTTTCTTTTCGGCTTATTCCCTTTATTAATCTGGGGTCACCACAGCGGAATGAATCTCCAACTTATCCAGCATATGCTTTACGCAACGGATGCTGTTCCAGCTGCAACCCATCACTGGGAAACATCCATACACACTCATTCACACACATACACTACGGTCAATTTAGCTTACCCAATTCACCTATAGTGTATCTCTTTGGACTTGTGGGGGAAACCAGACCATCCAGAGGAAACCGATGCAAACACGGGGAGAACATGCAAACTCCACACAGAAATGCCAACTGACTCAGCTGAGGCTCGAACCAGTGACCTTCTTGCTGTGAGTCGACAGCGCTACCCACTGCGCCACCACGCTGCCCCTGTTATGCCTCAATTTGGGCCAAATAAAGAAAAAAGTGCTGATTTTACATAATAAAAATATTTTTTGTCTTGGTGGGCCAGCCTTCAGTTTGAGTGGGCCAGTGCCACCCTGGCCTTTATGTAACCTCGCTACTGTTTCAAAGCACTCTAAAAATTCTGGGTTGATATAACCAAACTTGGGTTAACCCATTGGACAAACCCATTGGGTTAAAAAGTTCTATTTAAATTTTATTGAAAAATGATTCCAATGTTGCATTTGTCCATATTTGACCATTTTCTTAGAGCGTGAAGTGACAAAAATCTCT
Organism: Danio choprae; assembly: GCA_903798125.1. Classification (NCBI taxonomy): domain Eukaryota; kingdom Metazoa; phylum Chordata; class Actinopteri; order Cypriniformes; family Danionidae; genus Danio; species Danio choprae. Next base: position 696,194 of record CAIGQW010053747.1, read on the forward strand.
CAGGTTTAATTAACAATATTTTAATATGCGTTTCAAAATGAACCAATGTTTTTGGATTTGAATCAACATGGTTTATGATGGCAGAATTAATTTTTTTTAGGTAAACTGGCCCTTTTAATGGCATCCTGCAATTTGGTTTAACATTTGAAAATATTATATTTTACTCGTAACAATGTATAATGGAATTCAATTGTTTACATTTTGTTTTATAATGTAATATATAATATTTATTTATTCAATAGATATGTGCTTTATTTTACACTCAAATTATTTATTAATACATGATTCAGTAATAGTAGTAGTAAAAATATTGACAATATAAACCAAATCTTTTTTTATTTTATTTATATATACTGTCTTTCTATCAGACATTCAAATTTGAGTTTTTGTAAATCACAAATTCTATTCCTTTCAGAAAAAACACAAAAAATGTTTCATCAGCCTTTAAAAAAAATTGTTGTACTCTGAAAAGAAAGTCAATGACGTTTACAAAAACAGGAGGCATACACTAATGACAGAGTTTCAATTTCTAGTTGAATATTTGAATTATTTTTCGTTTAACACCTTCCTATTTTTCCTCCACACTTAGTTCCTGCACAGATCTCCTGCATGTAAACTGTTTTGCTTCTCCTTTCTCTGTGAATTGCAAAGCATTCAGACCAGCCAAACATAAATCCATACCTCAGCCAAACATCTAAATCTCTCTATATCCCTGTCTTCCAGAAGGAAAACAAAGACGAAATCACTTGATGTTCTCGCTAAGTGTTCTCCTTGCAAGCTCATGCCAAAGCCTCAAACCATACAATCCTTTAATTCTGGCCCAGCATACCGGTTGCCTTTTTCCAAGTCAAAGCATTATGGATATCTCAGCCTGGCAGCCCAGTTTAGTTTTTTTGTAGTGTGTATGTGCTTTTGACCTATGGCTTCATAAACAAATTAGACAAGAATTTTTTTACAGTTATGACAAGCCATGAACAGAGTTTGCCCATGTGGTTGTATGTTTGGTTGCAGCGGCTTTGGATGGAGCTTTGTGTGTGTGCGTCCGTGTGTGTGTGTGTGTTGCGGTTTGGACTTTGAGCTTGTGTTTGGTTGTGAGTGTGTAGGCAGGGAAGAAATGCTGACTGGCCGCAGTAAAGTGCTGACAGTAAAAGAGACAGTGCCTGAAATAAGACATGGATCCGTAGAGACCAGAGCGCATTCAGGGAAGAGAAGAAAACACACATTGATTTCTACATTCAAAGATGCTGTTTTACTGAAACAAAGCAAAAGCTACTACTTTTCTCGCAAGATCTGATCAAGGGTTTGAGGATCGTTGTTGCTAGCAGTGTGTGTGTGTGTTCTTCAGGAAAACAAACTTTCATTTGTGTTCTTTTATGTATTTAATTATTTTATTTAATCATATGATCATTTGGGGTCACGGTGGCGCAGTGGGTAGCACGATCGCCTTACAGCAATAAGGTCGCTGGTTCGAGCCTCAGCTGGGTCAGTTGGCATTTCTGTGTGGAGTTTGCATGTTCTCCCCGTGTTCGCGTTGGTTTCCTCCGGGTGCTCCGGTTCCCCCACAAGTCCAAAGACATGCGGTATAGGTGAATTGGGTAAGCTAAATTGTCCGTAGTGTATGTGTGTGAAGGAGTGTGTAAGGATGTTTCCCAGTGATGGGTTGCAGCTGGAAGGGCATCCGCTGCGTAAAACATATGCTGGATAAGTTAACGGTTCATTGCACTGTGGTGACCCCGGATTAATAAAGGGACTAAGCCAAAAAGAAAATTAATGAATATGATAATTTATAATCATCAATTTATTTTATGTAATAATACTTATTATAGTATTATTAAAGGTCCCGTGAAATTACACCAAAACAGTGACATAATTTACATTTAGAAGATATAAATATGATATAAACATCCTTCAGTTTCTCATCAAATGTTCTGACCAATCAAATGCTCTCTAGTATCTGATTCTGACATGTCCCACCCCCACTTCAAAAGGCTTCTCATTCACTTTTCATTTGAATTAAGCCCTTAAAATCGTCCTAACTTTGGTGTGGATACTGTAACCTAATATACAGTTTTTTATATTCAGTATACTTCTGTCTGTAAGCACAAGATCACACATGGGCTCATTCTGAACTTTCACACACTGTTCAATACTATTCTCAACTCAGACGCACATAATGTGTGAGTCATTGCTTACAAAGCAATGTTGGTTTTCTTTTGTAATCCTTGAATGATTATAGAATTAGGTACTTTTTTATGAGGAAATGCTGGTTAAAGCCACAGTGTAATTTATTACACAAACGCAGTTGAGCTGTTTCTGTGAAAGAGCGTCTTTGTCTTCTCGCCAAATTTCTGTTTATGGGTTTGTGTAGTTACTGTCAGGCCTGCTTTACGTATGAATATTGATTTTCTAGAAGCCTGTCTGGCTAGACCGTGAGAGGACTGAGAGGAAGTGTTTTGATTCATTCCTGAAGCCCCTATTTTATTTATTTATTTTTTGCAATGATGATTTCAGACTTTTGTGTTTGGACTTCAGAGAAAGAATTAGGTGGGTCATTTAATGATATACTTGGCAGATTTTGTTTTGTCTAACTTATGATCAGTAATAATTCACAAAAAATAAACATGTTTAGGGCTGACAATCAATTTAAAGACTTACATGTATGATGTGCCAGTTAGTTTATCACAATTACTTACGTTTTAACATTTGTTGATAAAAACGGAAACAATTGAATCAATTATTGGACAACTAATTTGAATTGGCAAGCATTTATGGTAGACTAATATACAGTATACTTGGTATTTTGGTTGAACGTAAATGTCGATTAGCATTAGGGCTGGGCAAAAATGCAGTCTCGATAATTATTTTCCATATTGAATGATAACGATATATATTTCGATATAAGTTGTTAATGCTTCCAGATTTAAAAGAGTACCCCAACAATAACTGAAGTCACAAAAATTCGAGGGTCCATTAAATGGCATAACATATTTTCAGCTGATAAATTTTCGGTGGCCGAAAATTGGGTACATCTCTAATATCAACACACTTTTAGATTCCCATTGTTGCACATTTCTGCTGTGTGATTGACTTGTTCCAATGGCTTATCATTGTTATTGACATACATTTTATCACGATTCGATATAATATAGATTATCGGCCCAGCCCTAATTAGCATATTAGCATTAGCATATCAATCTCTTGTAAGACTACCCCAGATGGCTTGAATACACAAATAAATCATAATATTGTCTCAATTGTGTTTATTGTCTTCTTTGCTAATCAGTTTAAACATGTCTTTTCTCTTTTTTACTCAGCTACAATTAGCTGTATGTCTGTTTTACAGTAAAGTTTGTTTGATGTGTCTGCTCGCAGCACACCTTTTTTAGTTACAGTGTACTTGGTATTCTTGTTAAATCCTGTATGTCGTATGTACAATAACTTTGTAACATTAAGTGAATGATAAAGTATTTTATATGAGCTTATGAACAGTTTGTGCATATATCAAATTAATAATAAGTAATAAATAATTTTTTTTCATTAAAGTACAACAAAAGGAAAATGGAGCCAAAATCATGTTATCATGATAAAAAAATAAAATAAATAAATAAATAAATAAATAAATATATATTTATTTTTTTTATTTTTTTTTTAATTATTTAATTGGTTAATTTATTAAATTATATTTACCCATTAATGTGGTACTAATGTCTGTAATAATACATATTTAACTATATTTAGGGCACCATGAAATCCATCTTATTTTTTTCAAGATTCTGTGTTTTCTATCTTGTTTCTGGGTTTTATGATTTAATGTACATTGGAGTTTATTTTTGTATGCAATAGTAATATATTTGTGTCTGTTACATTGGGTTTAACAGAACCTTCATTTTGGTTGGTCGTAGGGAACACCTTTTAGTTTTAATGTGCATCTGACGGCTGTTTTTTTTCTCTCAAAATAAATAATGAAAATCTGCTGATGTGACTCCCAAAACAGCTGGAGATGTCATTTTAGATGATGTTCTAGTTGACAGTCCTCATATATTAATACTGACAACACTGTGAGCGTCAAGCGTGTTTGAGTTTGTGTAGCAGATGAAACTCCTTCACACAGAATCTCAATATGATAGCCTTAATTTAAAGTGACACATAGTCATAAATGTGTTGTACTCAGTGATAGGTAGATTACTTACAGATTATAGTCGGTTGCTGATTGCATAATATAATCAGTAATGTAGTTTAGATTACTTGTTGTAATGTAAAGATATGATGAGTTGAGAAGTGCATGTGTGAATGGAATAATGGATATCAGACATTGTTCTCCAGTATGACGTTAGTGCTAACACAGCAAATTGTTGCATGATAAGCTCTGACACGACATCAGGCGTATACATCTTTTGGACAAAATTTTGTAATATTGTGAAATGTATTGTGTACTCCATCATTTTAAGTGATCTCATGATAGGTCAGGACATGCAAAAAGTCAGAAGATGTGTCTTTTTTAGCAAATATGGTCATATTTCTCCATATGAATTTCTGAAATTTGTAAGTAGAATAATAATGATTGCTGTTATTAGCACTATAACTGTCATGTAGTGTCATTTAGTGTTTCATAAAAAATGTAAAGGCATTATTTTAAGTCATCCAACATAGGTTTTTTTAAGTAAGTACTGGCTAGGCATCGGTTCTGTTTCAAAAGTTTTGATTTAAAGTCTGAAATACTCTGGTATGTCACGATAAATTATTTTTGTTGCTTGATAAATGCTCCGCTGCTCTTGCGCTTTGGTCAATGCAGCAACAAACTGGTCTTTGCATGGCAGGATGAAATGAAATTAGGGGTGTGACGTGACGCCTACTCCACGAGACGTGACACAAGATTGGGTTCACGAGAACTAGACGAGATAAGATTTTTACACTATTTTTAAGTATGTGATGATAAAATATATGAATGGAAAATAGTCTTTCATTCAACTGAAAAAAAACAAAACAAATTGCAAAACTATTTAGGTGCTTTTTTAAATCAACTCGTATTTAATGTTATTTTACTTCTATTTAAATGAGTTCTATGCAGTAAAGGACATGCAAACACTGTCAGTGTTCTGTCCATGTGCCTCTGTTGTTATCATCATGTGATCCCTTTGTCCTTTTCCCGCCATCATCAGTGTTCATTTATTTCACCTGTGTTCATCCCCTGTGTCTCCTTAGTTGATTATCACCCCTGTCTATTTATACCCTTCCGTGTGTATCCTTCGTTGTCCGGTATTGTATTGTCTCAGCGTCGTTGTCCTGTCTGAGTGTCCTGTCGTATCCAGTGCCTTTGTATCCAGTAAGTGTTTGTCAATAAATCTGTCTTTTGTTAAGTATCATGTTCCCGTCTCATCATGTACCACAGCAGGTTGTTACAGAATACCGGACCCAAAGTAGCGGCGAGTTTTCCCCCGATTTTTCTTTTATATAGTCTTTTGCCCCTCGGTGTTTTATTTTGTCACCCTCGTGTTTCTTTGGACCCCATCTACCATCCCATGTTTCTTCACCTCCTGCTGGAGCAGGGGGAGAGCAGCCCACAGGACCATAGTCTAACGACTGTTAACAGCTATCCGGGCGACGTGCTCTGCACGCCCATCATCTCTCGCAGAGCACGATCGTCCGAAGATGGTCCTTGGGGCAACATCGCCGCATATGTGGAGTGGACACTGGCGAGAAAAAGATCGCCATTCACCGCCTTCATGAAGGAAGACCTCGTCAGTGCCACTCCCGACCCAGTGACCAGCCAAACATCATCATCCATCTGCAGGGAGCGCTTGCCAGGGCCCACCGCAGACGGAGAGAAACCCCCAGTGAACTAGCCATCGCCACCTAGAGTGACAGAGCGGAGTAGCTGGAGGAGCTCGATTTCCCCGTCTGACCAGGTGTGTGAACCGGCAACACTATGGAAAGGGGGAGTCCTGGCAGACATCCACGAGACCAGCGAGAGTCCCGCCCACCCCCCTCTACAGATGGACAGCAGCTGGACACTGGGAGGTTACTCATCGACTTCTGGGGCTATTTTAACCTTCCGCTGTTTCCAAACCTGCCAGTCAACTGTTTCCAGACAGTCTTTTAATAATCCTTTCCGAGGAAAACCCCAGCTCCAGAGTCATGAGTAGCTTCCCACGGTCCCCCAGAACTGCAGCCAGTCAGCCAGCTCCAGCACTGCTGCAGTCAGCCAGCCCCCCAGCTCACCCTCAAGCTCCGGAAATGGAGCTCGCTTGTGGGTGCTGCCTGCCAGCGTCGCCCTCTGGAGGGTGTCGCCCAGCGCCAGCTCCTCCAACCGCCGAGCTGCAGACTCCACCTCGGCCCTTCGACCCTAGGGCTTCCGCCGTCCGCCCACCAGCTCCGCCAGGCTCCCTCGTCCCTCTGGCTCCACCTTGGTAAGTCGTCGCCTCCGCCGTGGGCTTCCGGAACCCCGCCGTCGCCTTGCTCGGGTGAGCCGCCTGCTTCACCCGGCCCTCAGAGACCTCGGAGAGCCCTACGGCTCTCCGTCCCCTCCTTGGGCTCCACCGCCATCAGCAACGTCTCCCTCGGTCGGCCCCCTGAAGTCGGCAGCCACTCCTCCTCCATGGTCCCTCCCTTCCTCGACTCCGCCCGGGGCTGTCCTTCTGGCTGTGTCCTGGGTCCTCCTGCTCCAGCTCCCTTCCTGTTCCTCCCTGGTACCCTCCCCTTCTACCCTCCTTCTGTTGTTGTTTCGTGTTGATGGCGCGAGGACCCGCCTTCAAAAGGGGGGGGGGGTACTGTCAGTGTTCTGTCCATGTGCCTCTATTGTTATCATCATGTGATCCCTTTTGTCCTTTTCCCGCCATCATCAGTGTTTATTTATTTCACCTGTGTTCATCCCGTGTCTCCTTAGTTAATCATCATCCATGTCTATTTATACCCTTCCCTGTGTATCCTTCGTTGTCCGGTATTGTATTGTATTGTCTTAGTGTCGTTGTCCTGTCGTATCCAGTGCCTTTGTATCCAGTAAGTGTTTGTCAATAAATCCGTCTTTTAAGTATCGTGTTCCCGTCTCATCATGTACCACAGCGGGTTGTTACAAACACTGCTAAATATTTTGCTAATAGCCTCTGTGAATGGAAAATATATAATATATACTATTATAAGTATATAATACGTACTTTTTATATATAATTTTAAATATTAGCAAAATATTTGCTAATATATGAATGGAAAATAGATTTTTATTCAACTAGAAAAAAACAACACAAAATGCAAAACAATTTAGGTGCTTTTTAAAAACATTGTAATGAATGGTATTTTATTTCTATTTAAATTAATTCTATGCCATAAAGAAAATGCAAACACTGCTAAATATTTAGCTATAAACTCTACTGACTGGCTTCTCCACTGTACAATTTCACATGATTAATCATTCATGCCAATATCAAGTAAGGACTGATAGGAGAGAGTTGTTTTAAAGGAGTTTGATACCGCACGCAAATTAAAAAAACAAAAACAATTTCAGCTTAAAGTTTCAGCTGTGTTCAGTGATGGAGTCTTGCACACACTTAGAGATGTGTGTGTCTGTGGTGCTTTACTGACTCGGTAGGTGCAGAGAATAGTGTCAAACAGCCGTGTGTGTATGTCCTGTTGCAAAATGTGGCTAAAAGTCCTTCACGGTGTTAATAGTTTGATTACCGTGTTTACATATCTGCACTTCAATAATGCGACTAAAATAGCAATACTCCACATGTCTTAATTCCATTTGTGTTTATGACGATTATGACTTTCAGAATATCTGAAGTGCTATTCTATTGCATGGATACGAACGATAATGTGTGTGGCTGCAGTTGTAGCCTATGTTGGACGCGGCATCTGCTGAACTTCGGTAAAAAAACGGTTACATCACACCCGCCCGCCCAACCGAGTGATAAGCGCAACTCTGAGACCAACCTGGGTTGCCAGGTGTGTGCAAAGCACTTGATCAAATCTTATCCTGCCTCCAATCTTTAATGCTAATTTTAGCACAAGACTCATTTTAACTCAAGAGACAACTTTTCACCTCGACGAGAATTCGTCACAATTTACACCTCTAAATGAAAGGGTTTCATAGCGCAGTGCTTTCCACATCCTGTGTGAAAGCCATGCGATAACTGTGGCTGGAAGGAGAATTAAACCAACGCGATGAACATTGCTGGGCAGTGTATAACCTTTTTTTCCATATTTTTCTTTTGGTCGAAAAACCACAATTTTATTTTTGTCAGATATATTATTTAACTTTATTTCCAGACACTAGGTCCAACAATACAAATCAAACAATATACATAAAAAATTTACAGTTATGCTAATACTTCCTCAAAGCTGACTGATAACGTAGATCAGTAAGCCTAGGATTTGTCAGCAACAGTAAAATGCTATTTTCAGAATTCTTCAGTCGACAAATAAACTTATACATTAAATTTCTTATCAAAGCAGAAAATGATCGAACTCTTACCTTACAAAAAAATCACTTGCGCTGCACAATCTAGGTTTTTTTAAAGCAGAATCCTCATACAGTCATTGCAAGACTCTCTAAAGAATGTAAAAGGTGTAGAATGTAAATGGATTTAATGTTATTTGTGAATGTATGCCATTTTACATTTCATATTGTTTTGGAAGGAGAATGCAGCTATGAAGCAGAGATAAAATTTCAGGAAAATGTGAATGTGACCCTTGATCCTAATGGAGTTCCCTGAGCTCCCTGACATCTATAACTGAGAATAGATGAGATGACAGAAGTTAAAATGTTGGTCACATACATTTTTGTGTAAATATGATCACCAAAAATGATGGAGGTCATGTCCATGTATTGTGTGTACATATATTTAATATTCATACAGGCCATTCATACGGTATTCATTTTTGCTTTCTGACTGTACTATTTTATAGCTATGTGTTGGTCTGGAAAGATGGTTGTCTTTGGCCATTGCTTTGCATGTTCAGTTGGGCTGTACAATATTAAAGCATGCTAAATATGTTTCATATTATTTCAGGTAAGAGAAAGCAAATGCTACAACTTCTGAACAGTGAACAGCCATGTTTTACTGTTGCATAAAAAAAAACTCCAAGAACAAATAGGTAAAAAACACGTCTGCTTCTTTGCTGTCTTCTTGCTTTCTAAACATGGCTTGATCACACAGCATTTCAGCATTTATACTAAAATCTTTACAGATTTTTTCAAACCAGCATGTCCACTGTGCTTGGTTTCAGAAATGCATGTTGACATGTAACTATACATTTCTTGATGTGCTGAAAAGTCTTTCAGAGGGTATAGTAGTAAAGGTAGGCACACAAGAACACTTTTTTTTAAAATCACTCATTATTTGCAAACTATTGAGATACAGTATTGCAACATGTACATTTGCAATTTTTTGATAGTTTTGATATATTGTATGGTAACTTTATTGACATTGATTAAAATATAATGTATTTTAAATAATAAAAGTCTTGTAATAAACCCCAGTAACACTTTTCAATGTGTATTTCAATAAACACCCTAAAGGGTTAAATATGTAATTAAAGTAATTTACTATGCTAAAAAAACATGTTACAGAGATGGAAAAAATATATCATTTACTCAACCTTGACTTGTTCCAAACTTGAGATTTTCTTTCATTCTGTTGAACACAAAAGAAGATATTTTGAAGAATGTTGGAAACCTGTAACCATTGACAAGTCAAGGGTGAATAAATGATAGCAGAATTACATTTTTTGGGTGAACTGTCACTTTAAATGAAAAAGTAATTGAAGTAATTTGAATTAAAATACAGTTCAGCATGTTCTGTTTCACACGGTCTTCTCTGGGAGCTCAGGGCTGCTGTTCATTAGTATGCAAAATGTATGCAAATGAACCTCCGTATCTAGAGTGTCTGTGTTCAGCAGCCGTACTGAACCTTGTTAGGCTCTGATGTTCCTTAGAGAAATTACTGGCTTACTTGAGGTGCCGCTCTTTCCTTCATTTATCTCACCCTAGTTCAGAGAGTATTTACTGTTAAGCTATTTAAAGTTAGACATTCACCCAAAATTTGAACTAAAAGAGCATTAATATCCAAAAGCACTGGATATCACTTTAGTGAGCATGCCAATAGCAGCGGAAGTGTATAAATTGTGTTTTGTCTCATTTTTGTGCCAGTTGTTCTTCTCCAACTCCACCTCCACCTTCATTTCTATTAAGTGATTTCGTGTTGTGTTGCAAACCAAAATCAGTTTACTGTGTATTTACTGTGTTTTCATATGTTGAATATACTGTGTAGGAGCAGTGTCCAAACTTGGTCCTGGAGTGGCCCTCCAGGAGCAAGATTGGACACCCTTGCTGTATAATATTCTAGTAGTGAATCTAGTGATTAATTTTTTAAACTGCATATAATATAGTATGGGTGGCACAGTGGGTAGCACAATCGCCTCACAGCAAGAAGGTCGCTGGTTCGAGCCCCAGCTGGTTCAGCATTTCTGTGTGGAGTTTGCATGCTCTCCCCGTGTTCGTGTGGGTTTCCTCCGTGTGCTCCGGTTTCCCCCACAGTTCAAAGACATGCGCTATAGGTGAATTGAATAAACTAAATTTGCTGTAGTGCATGTGTGTGAATGTAAGAGTGTATGGGTGTTTCCCAGTGTTATGCTGGATAAGTTGGCGGTTCATTCCGCTGTGGTGACCCCAGATTAATAAAGGGACTTAGCAGAAAAGAAAATGAATGAATAATATGATATGATTGATTTGATTAAAATTAAAAACTATATATTTTTTTCTTATTTAAAATAAAACAAAACATTAACTGCATTAAAAATAGCTGCAAATCATAATACTGTACAGTATATTCATTCATTCATTCATTCATTTATTTTCCATCAGCTTAGTCTCTGATTCATGAGAGGTCGCCACAGCGGAATGATCTGCCAACTATTCCTGTATATGTTTTACACAGGGGATGCCCTTCCAGCCGCAACCCAACACCGGGAAACACCCATACATTCTGTTGTTCAGTTGTGACATTGCAGAAAATCGAAATAATTTTTAAAATAGAAATTTTGCACGATGCCGTCACTAATAGTTAGGACATAAACTCCTTTTGACATGGAAAAGATAACTTTTATTACATGTTGCAGTGTCGTGTCACGTGTAGTTCAGTCATGGTGTAAGGTAAAGGGCTAAGGGGTAGAATTGTGATTGGGCCTTTCAGTATACATCTGTAAGCAGAAGATCACAACAGCTTAAGCCGTGACCAATCAGAGCAGTGTAGGGTTGCAGAAAAGAGTGGTTTATTATGTTTGAGACTTTTTGAGAAATGAAGTGATCTTTTATGACGCTTAAGGTTTTTAAACAAAATCATGAAAGAAAGCATAATAAGGACCTTTGAATATTTTATCCAAATTATCCTAAAACAACATCTATTGATTAGCAGCAAAAGTATCTGTTGCTTCTTGATGAAATGCATGTGTGTGTGTGTGTGTGTGTGTGTGTGTTTTAGCTGTGAGTGTTAAACACACACGTGTATATTTAATGTCCTTGAGCAGGGAAGCTAAATGAAATAAATGTTAAAACATGTACACCCTTAAGGGGAATGTAGAGGAAGGATTATGTTGTCATTACGCATACCAGCTTACAGAATAACTTAACATTAATGAAACAACGTAATAACCTTGGATCACAGACATTCTCTAGCTTGACAGAAAGTATCAAAGACCTTGTTAAACCTGAGAACACGCTGACAAGAGATTAGGAAATAAACATGTGTTCTGACATTGTTTTATTATCTTGTCGTTTTTTTGTAGATCCTGAAGATTATCAGCCACCAATATGGAAATCCTACTGTAAGTATTTTCTTTTATTATTTAGTGTTGGGCAAAGAAATTATGATTAATCACATTCAAGATAAAAGTGTGTATTATATATATTTATTATGTATATGTAACACACACACACACACACACACACACACACACACACACACACACACA
>CAIGQW010053747.1:708167-720566 GCA_903798125.1 Danio choprae
ACACACACACACACACACACACACACACACACACACACACACACACATACATACATAAAAACAAAAGTACACAAAACTTTTTTGCATATATATTTTAATTTATATATAATTCGTATAATATATTTATATGTATATATATATATATATTTTTTTTTTTCAATCTAAATATAAATAAAAAATTTTTTTATTATATGCTTGCATGTGTTTATTTATATATAAATAATAAATATAGACAGCACACACACTTATATTATGTCAAAACAAACCTTTATTTTGGAATGCAATTAATCATGATTTAATCTTTGCCCAGCACTATTTTTATTAGTATTACATGTACTGATTGACAGTCTCATTGTCGTGTGATGGGCGCTGGACAACGGAGTTGCGGATCGCTGGTGATCATAACACTTAAAACAAGATTCAGTGGACTTGACACTGTACTGGCAACAAAAAAAAGAAGAAAAAAAGCAATCTGAGCTTTATGAATTTACTGCATGGTATGGCTTGAATTAGAGATTGACATTTCCATTACAGGGCAATATTGATTTCCAGGAGCATTTTGTTTACCTTTGTAATATCCATCCTTATAATTGGCTTGTTAAATGCATCTGTTTTCTATGCCAACTGCTTCTGTTAATGCTTAACCTGTGATCATAAAGATCAGTTTAGACTGTTAAAAATAAAGTTGTGTTCGGCGAAACAGCGAGGTTGTTGGTCACGTTGGCCAGAATTTGGCATCAGGCAGATCGAGAGCAACAAAAACAGTTAAAATTATATTTAATTAAGACCAGAAGCGCATATAAAAATGGAGAAAGAACTACAAGCCATTGCTGCGTCCTAATTTGCATACTTATATTACGTTCTAAAACTATTGAGTGCGTAACAGAAGAGTATTCAAACTTTGAGACATACTACTTTTCATTAACGGACCATTATGTTGCTTAGTTACGTCCTCTGTCAATCATCTTGACACACCATTCACGTTTCTGTCATGTTCAATTACCTACCTTATTAAAGATTCAGCAGCAGGTTAATCTTCTATTCGTGAGTCTTTCATGCAGAGAAATCTCCTCAGGTCATTGGATAATTATGCGTCCAGAAGTTAATGCAAACACCTCTGTATATAAGTTCACATTGTTGAAATATAACATGTAGATTTAAATATTAAATATTATTTAAATGTTATTAAATGATAGTGATTTAAATATTTGTCCAGTGAGCTAGATATTAAGTGAAGTTTCACAAACTAATTTCGAGAGGAGCACGTGATATGATTGACCACAGCTGGTCCCTATCGGTGATCACTAGCTAGCCAATCGGATTATTCCAAATTTAACATAAATATTCAGCCTAACTTTACTCCCTATCTTTGTTTTGGAAGACTCCCCCATCCATCCCTTCTCCATCCTCCTCAATTCTAGGATCGGGCGACACGGCGGCTCAGTGGTTAGCACTGCTGCCTCACAGCAAGAAGATCGCTGGCTCAAGTCCTACCTGGGCTAGTCAGCATTTCTGTGCGAAGTTTACATGTTCTCCCTGTGTTCGTGTGGGTTTCCCCCGGGTACTCCGGTTTTCTCCCACAGTCTAAAGACGTGACACAATTGAATTAGATAAAAATAACAGTCACAAGCACTTAATACTGAGCTTCTCTAAATGCGTATGCACTAGTGCTGTAGGCAGTCTATTCCTATAGAGCTGTCTTATTAACCAAGGAATAGGCCAAGCGAATCTCATGAGCTCTCGAGAACTACCTAATCTCGTATCCCTCTTAATGCTCATTGACCAGGTGGGAGAACCTTGGGCTCATCTATCTCCAAGCTCAGGATTCTCTCCTGGGACAGCATGCCAAACCTGCTAACAGCGTCAACCATTATCTAAGTGTGAACTCTTGAATTTATAGTCATTTCAACAATTTTACCGAAGCCTCTCTACTACTCACACATCCATCATGTTTGTAGTTTGTTGACACCCCCCCTCCCCCCCCCCCCCGAGTTTGTAGTTCTAATCGAATTCGCATCCAATGCCCAATGTATTGAGGTCAATAGTAGCAGTTAAAGTACGGACGGTTCTTTACTCCAAATCTCTAACGGAAATAGTACACTGTCCCGGAACCTTTGGCATACTCTTTTCAACATACTACGGTTTGGGACATAATTCTATTTTCGAATACTATATAGGACAAATAAAAGTATTTTTGCAGTCAATTTGCAGTTCCTGTTGAAGGGAAATGGAAATGTTCCTACTAAAACATTTATATATTATTTGCATAATATCTGGTCATCAATGATTTATTTAAATGCCTCCTATAGGCCATTGAATACATAAGTTAACAGACATGTGTGATTGGTTATAATGCTCAGTGCTCAAAAAAACATGTTAAAAGAATCTGATGCAATCAACACTTTACATTCACTTTAAAATTTCACTTTAATCGCCACAGCCATAATAGATTTAATTTAGCCCCAAGCCCCCATTAATATCCCACCCTGACAGGAGCAATTCCCCTGTCAAGATTTCCCGGCCAGTTAGCATTAACTCAGAGCCCATCCCACAGTTCAACTCATTTTCGCTCACATTCACTCCCACTGTGCAGTATTTTTAGTGCAGGCCCCGTCCTTGTCATTCTGGTGGATGTTGTCCAGAACCCACTGCTCGTTCTGAGCTTCTTTGACAAAATCTTGGCATGGCTGTTGAATGCCTTCCTGCTTTCTGTGAGGAGAAATCTGAGCGTTGAGTCCAGATTCTATCTGCTCACTGACTGTGCTGGCCAAGTGCTGCTCTCCATGATGAGCAGCTTTTAATGAAGTCATCAAGAGAAGGTCACGTCCACGTCCAGCTCAAGTACCTCCACACATCTGCTGCTATTTTTTTGAGTCTGTATCGATTGTTTCACTCACGATCATGCTGCTCTTCTCATGATGATTTGAGTGCCACTTTTATTAAACTTTTTAAAAGTAATTGGATCAGACTGATAATACACTGCAAGGTCCAAAAGTTCTGGAGTCTATACTGGTCGACAATATTGATTTAATATATTTTGAATACCAATTTTCTAATTGGTAAAACAATTTAATTGAGCTGTTGTTGAAAAATTACATAAAAAATTATTTTGCTTTAGAGACAAAAGTTTTTTAGTTTTCAGTCAAATAATATTAAATGATATAATATAAACAATGCAATTAATTAAACTCTTTTTTTAAGAAATGGAAATATGTATTATGTTTATTATATTAGTTCATTCATTCATTCATTTTCATTTCGGCTTAGTCCCTTTATGAATCTGGGGTCGCCACAGCGGAATGAACCGCCAACTTATCCAGCATATGTTTTACACAGCGGATGCCCTTCCAGCTGCAACCCACCTCTGGGAAACATCCATACACACCCATTCACACTCATACACTACGGACAATTTAGCTTACCCAATTCACCTGTACTGCATGTCTTTGGACTTGTGGGGGAAACCGGAGCACCCGGAGGAAACCCACGCCAACACGGGGAGAACATGCAAACTCCACACAGAAACGCCAACTGACCCAGCCGAGGCTCGAACCAGCGACCTTCTTGCTGTGAGGCGAACGTGCTATCCACTGCGCCACCGTGAGGCTATTATATTAGTTATTTATGCCTAATATTGTTTAATACAAAATGTATTCTTATTAATGGGATAGTTCACACAAAAATAAAAAATATTTACGCTCCCTTTACTTGTTTAACACAAAAGAAGATACTTCAACAATTGTTGGTTGCTGGAACCCATAGACTTCTCAGCAACCAGCCTTCTTCAAAATATCTTCTTTCATGTTTAATAGAAAAAAAGAGACCTGTAAAAGGTTTAAAATCACATGAGGGAGACTAAATGATGAGGTAACTTTTATTTTTTGGTTGAACTATCCCTTTAAGAGAGATTTTTCTTCATTACCCGGACAGTTGTATCATCTATGACAAATAAATAATACATCTATGATAAAAAAAAAAGCTTTTTACCTCATATAGCAAACTTACTAGTTCACCCCAAACTGAAAATTGTTTTCTTATCATTCACTTGTCACAAACTTGTTTTGACTTATTTGTTTTTTATACTATGGAAGTCAATGGTTACAGGTTTCTAACATTTTTCAAAATAACAAAGTTTGTGTTCAACAAAAGAAAGAAACTCAGACAGGTTTGAAGGGTGAGTAAATAGAGGGTGATGTTAAATTTTTGAACAAACTATCCTTTTAAGACCATTTTATGTCACTGATTGTATAGTAATAACATAAAAGCATAATATCCCAAGCATGTACCGGTCCATCTCAATAATTTTGAATATAATTGATAGTTATTTCAGTAATTCAGTAATTTCAGTGAAACTCATATATTATATAGATTCATTACACATAAACTGATATATTTCATATGTTTATTTATTTGAATTTTGATTAATATGGCTTACAGCTTGTGAAAACATGACATTTAATATCTCAGAAAATTTGAATATTACTTATTACCATTAAAGAATATTTTCAAAACACAAATTTTGTACTACTGAAAATTATGAACATGTACAGCACTAAATAATTGGTCATATCAGCTCCCTTTGGAAAAAATGCATATAACATACTAAACTAATAACATTCATTCATTCATTTTCATTTCGGCTTAGTCCCTTTATTAATCTGGGGTCGCCACAGCGGAATGAACCGCCAACTTATCCAGCATATGTTTTACGCAGCGGATGCCCTTCCAGCTGCAACCCATCTCTGGGAAATAAACTAATAACATGTCCAATATATCAAGAATATGTACTTTGTAATTATTAATTACCGGTCAATACATTAATAATAGTCATGCTAATATACAACCAGTTAATAGTGGGTATTAGTCGCTAATCTGAAGTGTTACTGGTTTCACTGTATTTGACAGATAAGTAATTGAAATACTTATCTGTCAAATATAGTAAAACCAGTAACCCTAGCCCTAACCTGTCAGGGTTCTGCCACTCCTGTCTTGTAAATTCATGTTTAGGTGGCAGAGTCCAGACACTAGTCATGTCTTGTCCTGTATGTTGTGCTCGACTCGAGTTTTCTCGGGTCGAGCACTCGTTTTCTGTTCCTGTGTCTTTTGTATGAGCGGCATTTTTGATAGCGCGGACCTCGCGCTTCCGCATTACGCGGGAGCGCGCGCGTCTCGCGCGCTGTCTAAGATGCGCGCTCTTGTCCTGGTGTTTGTTTGTTCTGTCTGCAGCGTGGTGTTTCATTCCCAGCGTCTCAGTCTAGTTGGTTTCGGTTTTGGTTGGCGCTGGGATGAAACATGCACGTTGCATGTGAGTGCACGGTAAGTGTTTTCACTTATCGTGTACTCGTGTCTTGCGTTCAGTCTTCTGTTGGTGTTGTGTTTAGCACGTGGTGCATGTTTACATGTGCTGCGTGCGTGTCTTGTGAACGCGCGGTTAATGAGTTATCTCATTGGCTGCGTGTTCAAGTCTTTGTTTTTGTGTGAGCATATGGCTTGTGTTTGTTTGTGTCATATGCTCTTCTGTCTATTGTCTAGTCCCACCCTCCTTGTTAACCCATTATTAGTTTATTATGTTCACCTGTTTGTATGTTAATTATTTGTGCTTATATTCTCCTCATGTTTGCTGTCCTGTGCCAGTTCGTCGTCTGATATGCCCTTGTCGTGTCTCGTTCAGCCTTGTCCGGTCCTGCTCCTTCCAGCCAGCCCAGTCAAGTTTGTTTTTGTCTTTTTGTTAATGTTTTCCCCCTCGGGGTAGTTTGTTTTGTCTTTTTGTTTTATTTTGATTATTATTAAAAACCCATTTATCTGCATTTGGGTCCTCGCCTCATCCTTCCCAACACCAACCCTGACATAACCTTATTGGCTTGAATCAGTTTATATGTATCAGAGATCATTTTTTAGGTGTAATATATTTTACAGTGCTGTAACCCAAATTCAAAATCCCATTTTGTATCATGGCAAATGAATTGGCTATTGTAAATGAACTCGCTATCAGAGGAATGTTGTTTGAACTGACCGCAGATTGACCTTGCCTGTGCAAGCTGATTATTTAGGAGAGGATAACCTGAGGAATTCCTGGTATTAACCTCCATATTCTCTGTACTACGTTTTCAAACAAATAGGCACAATCAAAACATGTGAGCTTAAAGCCCCTTGAGCTGAATTTCTGGCCCTTCATGCACTCTTTCCCCATATTGATCCACTGTTGGTGTTGATTTATTTGTTAGGCTCTTGCAGTGTTCATTTTTCAATAGCTTTACCAATATTAGCCAATCCACTTGTGTAATGCGTTGTAGCTTAGTTTGACAGCAGTGATAGTGGGTGTGTGTCCCGCAGCCCAGACCTAATGGATTAATGTCTAACAGAGACTGCTG
Source organism: Danio choprae (assembly GCA_903798125.1). Classification (NCBI taxonomy): domain Eukaryota; kingdom Metazoa; phylum Chordata; class Actinopteri; order Cypriniformes; family Danionidae; genus Danio; species Danio choprae. Next base: position 714,539 of record CAIGQW010053747.1, read on the forward strand.
TATTTTGACATGCTCTAAATATACCAGCATTTTACCAGAGCGTTATAAAGATTAGAGGTAAAATAAACAGAATTTCTCTTGGTAAGTTGCTCCTCACAGTGAAAGATCCAATATCAATGGGTATGTTTGCATGGGCATCAGTAATCTTATTATTTACTTTATTCTGAATAAGATAATATTATGATTTAAGTGTTTACATGAGTTTTTTTTAGAATGTTTCATAATTTAATGAACACTCTACAACTCTGATTTTGCTTGCACATATGAATTATTGAAAATTTCTGTGAATAATAATGTTAATGAAATAAAACGCTTTGTGTCTTACGCTTTAGTCAACGTAACCTAGTTAAATGTTTTGATTTGAAGCTCTAAAACATATGCGTATAGCGGAGATGCATTTATGTGGTCTAATGTAAATGGATTTGTTTTCAGAAATGTGATTGGCCACTCCAGAGAACACATCCTCACTGCTCTCACTGAGTCCAGTTGCAGCATGCTTTACACCACTGCACCTGACTCTTTGCATTGCACTTGGTGATGTAAGGCTTGGATGCAGCTTGACTATGAAAACCCATTCCATGAAGCTCTCTGTTCTTAAGCTAATCTGAGGGCCACAGGAAGTTTGGAGGTCTGTAGCTATTGACTCTGCAACTGTAGCTGTAGCTATTGAGTGCAACTTTTGAGCACAGTGTGACCCCACTCTATGATTTTTACATGGCCTTGTTCTTAGTTGCTTCCACTTTGTTATGATACAACTAATAGTTGAAGGTGGAGTATTTAGTAGTGAGGACATTTCATGAATGGACTTATTGTACAGGTACCATGGTTGAAATCACTGAGCTTCTGATAGAGACCACCTTACCTGATTTCACCAGGTAGGACATGTTCCTGGACAACATCTATGTTGATCCTGGAACAACATTTCAATCAGCCAATCAGAATGAAGGTTACTGATTACCATTTATATTAACTTTAGGCTTATGGTTAGGTTTCAAGAGTTTACACTTAGCTGATGATTGAAAATAAAGCGTATTTGGCATGCTGTCCCAGGAGAGAGCCCTGAGCTCAGAATATCCTTGAGCCCGGGGCTTCCTCCCGCTCCAAAACCGGTGGTGCCGCCCAGTCAGGAGAAAGGAAGGAGTAGGGGTGGAAGGGGGGATTCTTCAAGACGAAGATGACTAGAGTGAAAAACTCTGGTTATTTGTAGTGTCGGTATTGTCTGATTGGTGCAATAAACAGAGCTGATGCGATGCCAGCCGTGTTCAATCCTAAGCACGTGATCCTCTCGAAATTAGTTTATAAATAAACCACACTTATGCACTTCTACACGTTTGTTCTTTCATAGATGTTTGTAGAAGCAGTCTACATGTCTCTGTGCTTGATTTTACACATGTCACCATGGAAGTCATTGAAACACCTGTATTCAATGATTTGGAATCACTGAAAAACTTTTGTCAATATAGCGTTGATGGATTATTGGAACACATCATCGTTTATGTCATCCAATGTTCCCTCCTAAATTTCACATATCAACACACACATTTTGTCTACAATATACAGTTTCATTTTTAATTTTACAAAAGCTTCATGTGCAGGTAATCATTTGTTAACAAACAAAAAATGGCAGATACAGACCATGCTCATCAAAGTGTTGGCCACTGCTGTGTGTGTGTATCTTGTCACAAAATGCAGTGAAAGGTCAGTGGAAAAAAATTAATAATTTGATTAAAGTGTGCACATGACTATACTGCACTTTGATAATGAAACCAAAATAGGAATACTCCACATCTTAATTAAATTTGTTTATTTTGAGTTTGACCTTTGATAATCAAATTAAGGTAACCAAAAATGTCTTTTTTTGGTTTTAGATAATCAGACTATTTTTTAATCATGTTAGTATTGGAAAATCATGATCAAAACAATGTAAAAATAGTAAAAATACAATTTTTTTGTTTGCCAGTGTACCAGCTACAGCAGGAAGCACCAAGACCAAAGAGGATTACATGTCCTCAGGAGGTAAGTACTGGAAAATGTGTGTAAACACTCCCAAGGTTTATCAAACATGAGTCATATCGACTGAGTATTTCTTTTACCAAACACCGGAGCAGATGTTATGCTTCCTCCATGTTTACAAAATGCTCATCTTGTTAGAAAAGACTTTCCCAACATATGAACAGATGAACAAAGTTTGTTTTGTGTTGTATTTCTCGTGTATTTTTCTCTCTTTTCTCTTCTTTTGTTTACAGATGGAAAGCAGACCAAAATACTATGGTAGAGAGTGAGTATCGAAATCTAGTTGTACTTCGAATGCAAAACAGCAGTATTATTTCTCTTAATTCTACACATGGTGTCTACACTCAATGGCCACTTTTTTAGGTACGCCTTATCAATACTTGGTTGGATCCTTTTTTTATTTCTCATGGAACAGAATAAAAAAGGATTTTTTTTCCACATCCCCAAAGAGTTCTATTGGATTAAGATCTTACAACCTTAAAACTCATTCCCAGGTTGAAGACTTATGATATGGTGTGTAGACTTCACATGGTTGGTTCACAGTTGGTAATTAGGTAAATTTTTAGCCCTACTAATCTGACTTATTGCACAATTAACGTTAAATTAAATGTTATTTTAATACCTTGTTATACAAGCACAGATATCCAGCCCTGCACCCTGTTGAGGTCCCCCTCCCCACCTCCAATTTACAATTTCGAAAGATATACATTAGCAAACAGCATTAAAAAAATTAATCTAAATTTAAGTTATTTTATTATCATTTTGTTAAAAAAAATACTTTCTCATTATTGTTTTATTCATTCATTCATTCTTTCATTTTCATTTCGGCTTAGTCCCTTTATTAATCTGGGGTCGCCACAGCGGAATGAACTGCCAACTTATCCAGCATATGTTTTACGCAGCGGATGCCCTTCCAGCTGCAACCCATCTCTGGGAAACATCCATACATACCCATTCACACTCATACACTACGGACAATTTAGCTTACCCAATTCACCTGTATCGCATGTCTTTGGACTTGTGGGGGAAACCGGAGCACCCGGAGGAAACCCACGCCAACACAGGGAGAACATGCAAACTCCACACAGAAATGCCAACTGACCCAGCCGAGGCTCGAACCAGCGACCTTTTTGCTGTGAGGCGAACGTGCTATCCACTGCGCCACTGTGAGGCCCCTTATTGTTTTAATATACATAATTTTAAAGTTTTTATTTCCCTTATATTTTTATATTTTTAGTCTTAAATAAATGCAACGTCCTTATTTAAGCACAACTGCTGATATCAGATCAGCACCACATCTTTAGAAAGTATAATAGAAAGTTTGGTGAAATGAAACAGTTCTGGACAAGCGATATGTTCATTCATAGACCCGGAAACCTCATGGCAGATCCAATGATTGTGGCGTTTTGCAATACAGGTACTTTACTATGCTCTTTACGTAATTTAAGGCTTACTGTCAATACATGTGATATACTGTCTTGCTCTCGCTTGTTCCCTTGTGCCTCCATGATTTCCAGGACATTGTTTCTAATTTGTGGGCATCAGGGAGTTGCTATCAATATATGGGAGTCTCCCAGAGCTTCCAGGGAGAGGTGGGATGTCTGCCACCAGCACCACTGACTCTAAATAGAAAGCAGTTTTGGGGTCCCCTGACACATTTCTGTTGTGGTCTGCACTATTTGCAGCACTTTTCTGTGTTTGCATGTGCTGTGGGAATTTGCCTACACGTGTTGAAAATGTTTTCAGAATTTTTTTTCTTATTTCTTATTGGGTTTGAGCTTTCTTGGCCACCATAGATGTATGTTCAAATATACTGCAAACCTTGGTTGAAATAATTTCTATTTTATCATTTTAATGTTACTCAGTGTAAGTATGAATGTATGAATTTTTTAATAACCTTTTACCCACATATACTGTAAGTTGTGTCACTATCACATACACTTGGTCGGTCATATGCAGTTGGTTATACACATTTAAGTACATTGAGATCAGATGATGTTAGTTCTGTTGCTGAGAAGGTAAAAAACACAGTAACAAAGACAAAATTGTTATTAACCATTGAATGAACATCATATGATACAAGTAGATGTTTTTACATGACCAATAATGTATATACTCTGAATGCATATGATTGTTGAAAAACAAAAAACACTGCAGGGAGAAATTTCCCACAAAAAGCAGGTTAGGAAATAATGTTCGAAAATCAGCTGATATGAACTGGAAAAACGGTTTAAGCAACTTGGATTGAGGCAGACTTTGCAGACAAAAGAAGACTCAAGCTGATGTCTCATTTCTTACTGCAAAGTCTTTGGCACCCAGAACCATAATTTGCCACGACATTAGCAAGTGTCTATTTGAGTTACTGTTGCCTTTCAAACTCTGCTCATTCACCTCTGACCTCTACCATGGGATTTCCACCCACAGAAACTGCCTTTCACTTTAATTCTTGTCTTGTTTAGGCCATTTTCTGTAAACCCTAGAGATAGTTGTGCATAAACATTTCAGTAGATCAACACTTTTAGAAATATGCAGATAAACCATTACTTTTTTTTTGCACTCAAAGTCAATAGACCCTTTTTCACGTTTTGGGGTTTCTCAGCAGGAAGTAAACTTACAGAGCAGTGAATGGGAGAGTTTCACAATTTTGTTTGCATTCCAATTAGCTCAAATAACAACAACGACAAAAAAAATGTCCACGATAGGCTTAAAAAACAGCAAAAAGAGAGAACAATGTCAAATTTACTGTCCCGTTCATAGACTATTTAACTATTATTTTTTAACTTGATGCAAAGATGATATAATACAAAGTATAGCTTTATAAATGAACTGTTGAAATGTGTCATCACCATCATTAGTAGGGCCAAACAGATTCTGCTTTTCGACATTTTAGACTATTTCTGTGCAATATTTTGTAAACAAAAAAATCTGATTTATGCTGAATAATTTTGAGAGTATAGTAACTAAAAACTTGAAGTTGTGTAGAAAATTAAGTGTAATTAAGCTCTTAATTCATTTAAGTTGACAATTAAGTTGTGAAAAAAAACCTCTGCGAATTTGTGCTCGTGCAGATTCCATGTTGACCTAGATTAGTCATTTAGTTAATTAGAAGCAGATAATCTTGACCATGTATACATCCCTAAATGCAGTCATTGCCATGGTATTGGTTCATTAGTCATTTTTGCTAATGAGCAGTTAAAAGGATAGTTCATGCAAAAATTTAAATTTACACACTATTTCCTTTCCCTTAAGTGCTTCCAAAGCTTTAAGAGTTTCTTTCTTCAGTTGAACACAAAAGAAGATATTTTGCAGAAAGCTGGAAATCAATGGAAGTCAATAGTTACAGGTTTTCAGCTTTCTGCAAAATATATTGTTTTGCATTCAAGAAAAAAGAAACTCATAAAGGTTTGGAACAAATAAAGGATGAGAACATATTGACAGAATTCACATTTTTAGGTGAACTATCCCTTAAAACACCCAATAAAGTGGCCATTGTTACTTTCTTCTTTCATTCCACAATGCATATGAATTTTGCTGAGTTTGCAGGATGTTTTATTTAAGAGTGTTATGAAAGGTTGTACACATTGATTTTGTGTAGTGATGTGTGCAAGGATGATAATATGAAAGAGCGCATATGAGGGAGAGAGAGAAAAGGACAGTGATTTATGTTGTGTCAATTGAGCAAGAGTTGCTGTGCATATGAATATGAAAGCTACAAGAAATTCTATGCTCTGTGTGTGCATGTGTGAGCGAGTGAGTATGTGTGAGAGCACCAGGGTAAATCAGGGTGTCTTTGTACAGGTTCCATGGACTGATTTCCAGAGAGCAAGCAGATGAACTTCTGGCGGGGACAGAAGGTGCTTATCTCATCAGAGAGAGTCAGAGACAGCCAGGAACATACACACTTGCTTTGAGGTACACTCAGTTTATCCTTCTGTGCTTTTCCCTGTACATACATGCATACATTCATTCATCCAATAAACTATCTATCCATCTATCCATCTATCCATCTATCCAT
>CAIGQW010053747.1:730566-742236 GCA_903798125.1 Danio choprae
TGTGTGTGTGTGTGTGTGTGTGTGTGTGTGTGTGTGTGTGTGTGATTTCTTAGAAGAACTATTTTGAGCTTCTGAAAGAGCCTTTTAATGATCAGTTCTTAAGAACCATTGTTTTCTAAGAGTGAAGAACATTTTAATCATCTAAAGACCCTTTTGTTCAATGAAAAGGGTATCATGGATGTTAATGGGTCTTCTTGGAACCATAGCTGTCATCAAGTAACCTTGATCAATGTAGTAATGCTTTGATGAAGTTAATTTTAAAAAGAAAATGCAACATGCAAAGTTTTAAGTGCTTTTTTTTACACACATTGGATGACTGAAAGCCACAGTATTGCAATTACGGCCTGTGTAAATCCATCTGTTTTGTCCACTTTTATCCACTTTTCGACCACTTTTTTGATGTGGGTGGGTGTATGTACTGCATGGGCTTTCTCTGATCCTTTGATCTAATACTGTGGAGTAAGCTTGCACATTTTGTTTACTGTGGGAAAAATCTATTTAATTGTACTTTTTGTCAACATTTGTACAATGCAACATATGCTCATTCTGAAAACGTAGCCCTATATACATTTGTGGAGATTGTGAATTATGTAGCCAGAAGTACGTATGGCTGCGTTTCATTTTTTAAATGAATGCTATGGGGCGGTATGACGCTGTTCCTTTTCGCGCTTACCAGCTGACTGCTTACCTCCGTATGGACGGTTTTCTAGCTGTTAGCAGTTTGTCCAGTAGCTCACCTTGTACTTCGGTGGATTTGAGATGCAGAAAGGGAGATAACCACGACCACGAGTTTGCATGTTCTCCCCGTGTTCGCGTGGGTTTTCTCCGGGTGCTTTAGTTTCCCTCACAAGTCCAAAGACATGCGTTATATGTGAATTGGGTAAGCTAAATTGTCCGTAGTGTATGTGTGTGAATGAGTGTATATGGGTGTTTCCCAGTGATGGGTTGAAGCTGAAAGGGCATCTGCTGCGTTCCACTGTGGCAACCCCTGATTAATAAAGGGACTAAGCCGAAAAGAAAATGAATGAATGAATGAATAAAACATGCTTATGAAAAAAAGCACCAGTTCTAGGGGACGTATGAAAGCTGCTGTTTGAAGAGAATTCAAGATTCATGCATTTGTTGTCATGTGCACAGTTAGCAGCTTTTATTTGTAGCTAAAAATGTACTAATTATTGCAAAAAGAAGATGCTTAAATGGTACGAAAATGAAAGCTTTTAAAATTTTTCTGCAATACAAAACTAAAGATTTTCAATGGTAAAGTCTAAATCTGTCTGGCCAGCGCTTCAGCAGCGTGTCATATTTAAGAGTGAGGTCACTAGGAAAGGATCAGGCGGTCTTTAGTGGCTGTTAGAACATGTACAGTACATCTACACTACAACAGCAATTTGATTGAAAGTGTTTTTGACCACCTCTGGGTGTGGTTGAAAGTGGACAACCTCAAAACATTTCACACCTTGTTCAAACCTTTTAGCATTGTCCACTTTTCATCAGGTCATTGGAAACGCATGTTAATACCAGGTGTGAACAGGGCCTATAGGTGTGACCCCTCATACTAAAAACACTATCTTTAGATGCAGAAATGCTATTTGCAAAGGATAAACGTTTTTAATAAAGGCTTTAATAAAGGCTCACCAAAACTCTAAATCAGCAATTATTTGTGTAAATATATGTCGCTATATTCTATTTTCATTATCACAAAGTCCAAGACTCACAACTAAAACACAGCTTTGATCACAATGTCCTTCATTCACAAGTAAATTTTGTTGAAGAGAGTGTTTGATGTCAGTCAGAGTGTTTGCAACACTAAAGAGTTCCTATAGATGTTGGTGGCAAATTCTTATAACTGTGTTCCTATAACTAAGTGAAATATTTGTAGAAGTACCAGCTTTTTGTATTGCAGAGGAATTTTAGTTATAGGAAAGCCTTTTGGGGGACTAAATTACCTCCTATTTCATTATATGGTCTTTTTGATCTATTTTACAAGATATAAAATAAGAAGAATGCGTCTTTAAAGGTTCAGCTAAAAATACCATCAGATCATTTATTATACCCTGCTGAAAATGACAATTTTGGGGTCAGAGGAAATTGCAGCTGTTTTTGTAGCCTGTGGCTTTAAATGAAAATGAGCTGGTTCTACCCACCCACCATTCAGACATGCGTGTCATTTAACTTTGCACTGTTTTTGCATGTCTACTTGAGGCAAATGCGACAGGATACACATCGGTACACTGCTGTATGGATATCCATTATCTACAAACCACAGTTTCTTTGCAAATCCTACGGAGACATGTTAATATGCACCTATCAGTCAATTCGATGGGTGTGGAAAACGGCTATGTCACGTTGCGTTGGGCCTCAAAATTGCTGGGATTTGGATACTATTTTATGATCAGGAAATTAAAAAAAAGAGACTTGTGTTTATATCACTCCAGTATGACTGTGCACACACTATACTTACACATATGTTTGTCCAACAGCTCCCAAAAGTTGATTTTGCCTGATAGGAGCCTTTAAAGACCAGAGACTCTAATCACAGTCACTGGTGTGACTCTTTTTACTCACAATGCAAATATTAGCTGGTCTCAGTTACACTCACCCTATAAATCTCTCTCATCTGGGTCATGACACCAGTGTAACCCCTCCAGTTGTGTTCATCTCACTCCTAACAAGGACAGCAAAGCTCACAACTTCTAGCATCAGTTGCTAATGTGTCTCTTGAGACCAGCTGAGTCTTGGTTACTTACACAGCTCTGACCGGCCTCCGTTACATAGGTAGCATTTCAAGCATTGTTTACCCCAAATTTTTGTCTTTTCAGTTCTTTTACATCTGAATGCCATATTTAATTGAGTGTATTACTTGCTATCTCTTTGTAAAATCTGCTAGCAATTTCTAAGTGAACATTTTCAAAAGAAATTTCTTTTTTTCCCATTTGTTCCTACAAAATTTTTTTTATATATATTTTTATTTATTTATTTATTTTTTGCCTCTAAATTGCACACTTTGATTTAATTTCTCAAACACAGCATGAAACCAGGTTTAAATGGTCTAAGCAAGCCTGAATATCTAAACACGGATTTCCGACACTACAGGATTATCCTGTGCTACAGGATTACAGCTGTAATCTGCCTCAACCCTGATCCCATTTGTAACTAAAGTTAAGATCAGAAGCAGACACACAGAGAGCTAATAGGCTAAACCTCTGTGCTCTTCCTGATAGAGGTTTTTTTTTTTTTTTTGAACCTGCTCTTCTTTCAGCAAATCTCGGATTTTGCAACATATAAAGCCAAGCTCTTTGGCTTTGAGCTGCAGGATTAGCCAAACTCAAGGGAACTGCAGTGAAATCATGTCTGAAAGTATTGAATTTCAGTGTTCATTTAGTATCATTGATAGTCTTGAAATTTGAAATACAAATTAATATTTTGATGTGTGTGTGAGTGCGTGTGTGTGTGTGTGTGTGTGTGTGTGTGTGTGTGTGTGTGTGTGTGTGTGTGTGTGTGTGTGTGTGTGTGTGTGTATTTATAAGCTCTTCTGATTTCATTCATTCATTCATTCATTCATTTTCTTTTCGGCTTAGTCCCTTTATTAATCTGGGGTCGCCACAGCGGAATGAACCGCCAACTTATCCAGCATATGTTTTACGCAGCGGATGCCCTTCCAGCGGCAACGCATCTCTGGGAAACATCCATACACACCCATTCACACTCATACACTACGGACAATTTAGCTTACCAAATTCACCTATACTTCATGTCTTTGGAATTGTGGGGGAAACCGGAGCACCCGGAGGAAACCCACGCAAACACGGGGAGAACATGCAAACTCCACACAGAAACGCCAACTGACCCAGCCGGGGCTCGAACCAGCGACCTTCTTGCTGTGGACGATTGTGCTACCCACTGCGCCACCGTGCTGCCCTCTGATTTCATTTGAAATGTTATTAAAGTTTTAGGTTGTGTTTACGGAAGGCTATTTTTAATTGATAAACTGAAAGCCTTCAGCCAGTTACGGTACATTTACACATCAAGAATCGTTTGGGGGCCTGAAAACAAGTTTTAAATTTCATGTTTTAAAAACAACTAATATTATAAGACAATACAATCATCTTTGTGTAGTATAAAAATGCTGATTTGCAGAAGAAAAATCATGTTTATCATCGATTAATTGATTGATTGATTGATTGATTGATTGATTGATTGATTGATTCGTTCGTTCTTTAAGTCATTGATTCGTTGATTCATTCATTCATTCATTTATTCATTCATTCAATTGATATTCTGATTTAGGTCTAAATTCATAAATTTGGGTGAAAACCATTACAGAAAACAATAGTGGACAACATGCACAGTTTTTTATTCACAGTATTCATGGATTGTTATTTTTATTACTCTTAGTTACGCATTAAGTTACTATAAATAAACGACAATGAGAAATCTCTGCTAAAAATCACAACTTATGTTTATTTTTATACTATTTTTACTTTGTTGGGTGGATAAAAGTTTGTGATAAACATTTTTATGCCTTTGCTTTAAGTTAACTATAGTGACCCTGCAGTCTTCGGGATTTTACAGATCCCACACCAGAAACCTGCTTAGATGTGTCTATAAGGGTGACACAAAGTCTCTTCTCATGTTGCCCTTCTGTCAGTGTGCTGAATGTGTGCTATTGTTTTGAGACACACTCCTGCCCCCAGGCAGCCCACCCAACACACCCCCTACCCCCAGCCCTGCCCAATGCAAGACCAGACTGTCCCGCTTCTCATTTGGCCCACATCGGCCAAACACTGCAGGAAAAACTCAGCTGCTGCTTTCATTCCACATCATTCTCATCCTCCTCCACAGAGGAGATGCAGGCTCTTCCCACAGCCAGAGTCCCAGTTGGTGGCATTATGGGGTCGGCAGTTGGTGAATTAGCCCCCCACAAAGCCAAGCAGAAGGAGCGCAAGCACCACGAGTTGTTGGCATTGGCTCTTGGGGTGAATCTGGGCGGCAGGGGTGCTCTTCTCTGGAAACCTCTAAAGATTTTGGCTTGTTCACAGATCAGCCCGTCGCCGCTGAGCAGACGGACCACGCTCAAGGACGGACCGGAGAAACACTGCAACTATGAGAAGATACACAACTTTAAGGTATGTGCTGGTTTATATGTCAAACATGAAAATAAATGCTTTCTCGTTGTTACTCTAAATCAGTTATGTTCTTTTTAACCTTTGTTTTTGCAAAAGAAGATTTGGTAACACTTTATTTTAATGTACAATTCTCACTATTAACAAACCATTAACTAAGGATAAACCTGTATGCTCAATAAACTAATAACTAGCTGCTTATTAATTGTTAGTAAGGTAATAATTGGGTTAAGGTATTGCAAAGGATGTAGAATAAGATCATACTTTATAAGTACTAAAGCATATTTAAAAATCCTAATAATAAGCATGTAATAAGCCTGTAGTTAATAGTTTGACTTTTGACAAACTAAAATGTTACCAAATATTTTTTTTTTACACACAAAAAAAATATTAATCAGAATTGATAATAGTAGGAAATGTTAAACGAGAAAATCGGCATATTATGAGGATTTTTTAAGTATAAAATGACACCAAAGACTGGAGTGATGCTAAAAATGTAGCTTTAGCATCACAGGGATAAAAACTGCACTTTTAAAATGTATTTAAATAGAGCAGTATTTCACAGTGTTACCATTTGATCATATTTCCTGAATGCGATTACGGCAGCTTTGGTGAGTGGAAGAGACTTATTGAAAAAACATTGAAATATTACCAGATTATGCAAGTGAAACTTGTTTATTTTATTATATAATCTGAACTGACTTTATGTAAAAAGAACAAAATGGCGATAATCGAGTTTTAACTTTCACACATCTTTCTTTTTTGATTCAACCTGTTATGCTTTTTTGTTTGTTTGTTTTGCTTTTAAATCATTTACAAGCACATATACAGTATATTAAAGTTCAGCAAAAACAAGTCACACATGGCAGTATGAACAGAAAAATGACCAAAAGAATGATGTAAATATGATGAAAGCATATAATGTGAAAAGCAACAGAATCATATGAATGCAATGGAAACAGAAGCTACATATACAGCATCAACAATGACATGGGGAAATCATTTAATGTTAGTACAAAGCATGTTGCTATAATTTAAATGAATGGGAGATTCAACATTTCAGTGCTACAAATATAATATTCTGTTGTTAGCAAGCTAGATAAAAGATTTCTTTAACTGCACTTAACTTCACAGCCATGGATATAGATGGAAATGTACAGCTTACATCTTTTCTCTCATTTATTTATTAGAGTTTAACAAACTGGAGTTTCAGAAATGAGTGCAACTCATAAAGTGCAATTGAAAGGCTTAATTTGGGAAACTAGGCAAGTTAGGTTAATTAGGCAAGTCATTGGACAGCAGTGTTTTGTTCTATAGCCAATTGGGAACAAAAATAAATAAATTCTTAAGGGGGCTAATAATATTTATCTTAAAAATAGAAAAAAAATGGTTTTATTCCAGCCAAACTAAAGGAAAATATGGTGAAAACGTCCTTGCTTTGTAAAACACCCCTTGGGGAATATTTGTATAATAATTTTGGCTTCGAGTGTATATGTAGCATGGATTGGAGACCACATGGGAAAGCTAGGTTGTTGGCGGAAGTGGTGTTAGTGAGACCAAGGTTAGGGTGCTCTATAGTGAAGGGTGCTCTATATTGCTTAGTGAGCACCGTCTTTCGGATGAGACGTTAAAAGGTCCTGACTCTCTGTGGTCGGTAAAAATCCCAGGATGTCCTTTGAAAAAGAGTAGGGGTTTAACCCCGGCATCCTGGCCAAATCTGCCCACTTGCCCATCATGGCCTCATGGCCATCCCCATATCATAATTGGCTTCATCACTCTATCTCCTCTCCACCAATCAGCTGGTGTGTGGTGTGTGGTGTGCAGTCTGGCGCAATATGGCTGCCGTCGTGTCATCCAGGTGGATGCTGCACACTGGTGGTGGATGAGGAGATTCCCCCCCAAAAATATGTAAAGTGCTTTGAGTGTCCAGAAAAGCGCTATATAAATGTAAGGAATTGTTATTATTATTATTAATGTTAGTTAATGTACTTACTAAAATGAACTAAATATGAGCAATACGGCATATAATAATAGTTCAACATTTAATAATGCATTAGTGCATTAATCACCTGAAGCCCTCTGAACAAAACCAGGACCCCCTTTTTTTTCCCTTCCACCACCACAATTCTGAGTGTGTCTCACACAGGTGAGTGGGCTTGACAAACCACCTGTAGAAAACACTCTTTCATCTTTCTGACACTTTAACTGACACTTGCACCAATTTTGCACATTCGCACCAGACACTTTCTAACAATCATTCAACATCTCATAAAAAAAAAAACCATTGTGAATTTTTGAAGTGAGCTTCACACAGGAGAGTGGGCTTGACAAACCACCTCCTAAATGTAGGAGCACTTAATTCTCTGAGCAAAAACATTTCCTTTGTATAATTAGCACGTCTTGCGTATGTTGCTTCTTCTTGTTGAATTGCTGAATGCCTCCTTAATTGCAAGTCGATTTGGATAAAAGCGTCTGCTAAATGACTAAATGTAAATGTAAAATCCAGCTTGTTAACTTTAATTAATGCACTGTGAGTTAACATGAACTAACAATGAATGACTTTACTTTCATTAACAAACATGAATAAATACTGTAATAAATGTATTGTTCAGGCTAGTAAACACGTTAACTAACATTAACTAATACAACCTTATTATAAAGTGTTAGCAAAATGAAGTGTGGCCATATTTCCCATCACTATGAGGCTGTTCAGATGTTTACTACGTCTCAAATGTTTATGTGCAGACGCATTTAAATATACAGTATACACACACAAAAGAGCTTTGTATCAATAAGCCTAAATCTATCTGCGCGTAATTGCCTAGGCTTTTAATCCATTAACAGCGCTATTGACTGATGAGATTGATCGTGCAAATCAATGACCTCCTGCTGAATGGACTCTCCCGTTTCATGCCTTTTCAGCTTCTGGCTGCGAATGAAGAGTGTCTCGTCATCTGACATCCTTTCTAAAGCCCGAAAGAGCAAAACAAAATGATCATCTGACTTGAGCGTGTCACAACCTAGTAATGTCTTCCTCATGATGTCAGCAGAGTCATAAGGGCATCGTGATTGTTTAGAAGCAGTGCTGGGTTTCAGATTCTAGGGTGCTCACTTGTTAGGGTTGGCTATTTTGGTGTCGTTGTGTTTATTGAGTGTAAAATGTATTATTTAAGAAAGGAAAAATAAAACGTATGACAGCTTTGTGGGAAAGTACATACAGGACTGAGAAAGAGAAAAACTGACAGTTAAGACAAAAAAAGTAAATACTGTATTTTGATCTTGGAAGTGATTAGTTAAAACTGTTTTTAAAAATGTAATTAAATTAATAAAAACATTACATGTAATAAAATATATAAAATAAAATTAAATATAAAATAATATAAAATATAAATTTAAATAAAATGAAATAAAATAGGGCGATACATACTATGTCAGTGGTTAGTGCTGTCGCCTTACAGCAAGAATGTCGCTGCTTCGAGTCCTGGCTGGGTCAGTTGGCATTTCTGTGTGGAGTTTGCATGTTCTCCCCGTGTTCGCGTGGGTTTCCTCCGAGTCCTCCGGTTTCCCCCACAGTCCAAAAACATGCGCTATAGGTGAATTGAATAAACTAAATTGACCATAGTGTGTGTGTATGGATGTTTTCCAGTACTGGGTTGCAGCTGGAAGGGCATCCGCTGTGTTAAACATATGCTGGATAAGTTGGCGGTTCATTCCACGGTGGCGACCCCTGATGAATAAAGAGACTAAGCCGAAGGAAAATGAATGAAGGAAATAAATTATTAAAAATAATATAAAATTAAATGTAAAATATAAAAAAAAGAAGAAAAAAAAAGGACAAACTGAGTATTGTGTTTCTTTTGTAAAGGGAATGTCCTGTAGCTCATGCTGGCATCTAATATCTGATATCTTGTTTTGGGCAAAATGTTTATTTAAGAGAGCAAATACAGAATGTGTGACAGCTTAGTGGAAAAGTGGGCTGAGCAAGAGAAAAAAAAACTAAAAATAGTTATATTAAAAAAAAAAAAAAAAAGTAAAATACTTGTAATTATTTAGATCCTGAAAGTGATTAGTTAAAAATATTGTGTTTTAATTTAATTAATTTTAATTTAATAAATATTATTAATGATAATATAAAATAGAATGTAAAATATTGAATATTTAAAATAAAATCACAAGTTTTAAGTGCTGTCTGTATATTGGGTGCAGTTGATTTGAATTGCACCATAAAAACACCCTGCACAGTCACTTATGAGGATAATGGAATATTTGTTTATGTGTGTTATGCATATTCAGTGCTATTTTTTATTTTGTTTAATGCAGGGTGCAGAACGTAAAAACAATAAATAAAACCTAATCACTAAATAAATGAAATACTTTTAAAACTAGAATTTGTAATTTTTTTCCAGACAAAACCAATATTAAAACTGAAAAAATAAATAAATAAATTATATTCATTCATTCATTCATTTTCTTTCGGCTTAGTGCCTTTATTCATCAGGGGTAGCCACAGCGGAATGAACCACCAATTTATCCAGCATATGTTTTACACAGCCGATGCCCTTCCAGCTGCAACCCAGTACTGGGAAACACCCATAAACTCTCACATGCACACACATACACTACAGTCAACTTAGTTCATTCAATTCACTTATAGCGCATGTCTTTGGACTGTGGGGGGAACCAGAGCACCCGTAGGAAACCCACACGAACATGGGGAGAACATGCAAACTCAACACAGAAGTTCACCAGCGACCAGCGACCTTCTTGCTGTGAGGCGACAGTGTTAACCACTGAGCCACCGTGTTGCCCATATAAATATATATATATGTTTATATATGTTTGATTTATTATATATATATATATAAATAAAATGAAATAAAATCTGACTGTAAAATATTAATAAAATAAAACTAAATGTAAATGTAATTTAAATAAATCAAACAGGCATACTGTGTGTATACTGTGTGTATTGAGTGCAGTTTTTGCCATATACATGTTGCAAATCATATATGAGGTCACATTCAGTCAGAATGCAGGCAGTTCAGAATCTTCAGTAGTTGAGGAGAAAGATGAAGAGGATTCTCATTATGATATTTGCATTTCATCATTCATACCCTTGGGCTTTGTGCCAAAGTGTGTCTTTTGTCCGTCCCTGCGCACTGTTTTGACAGCACAAGGGCGTTTATGAGAACATGCTTCATGTGTGACTGTCGGCAGCTTTGTAACAGATGCCAGACACATTATTTTTTTCCCAGCAGTCCTGTAATCTGACTCATATGTGTTACAAATGTAAAAATCAGGGCTGTGTCTCAATAAACCCCCTTTCAGTAGCAGCCTCTAGTCCTGATTATTACTTCAGAGCTTTGACTAGCAGCAGATTTGTCTCTGTCATCAAACTGACCCTTGAGTGCTTTCTCACTATCTAGAGTCTTTCCATGACTCTTTATAGAAGTTCAGACAACAGCTTCAGTCGTCACTGGCTGTCATTTTTCAAACAAAAACAAGCTTTAATATTAGCCACATTCCGAATGAATGTGGTACGGTCAAAAACGAATGAATAAAATATCCCACTCTGTCATTCATTTGCAAAATAATAATTCCAGCGTTTATCCAGTCTGAATGAGACCCTGAGTTCTGTTAGCTGTCAAGTGCAGTGAGAGATCATTTGGAAACGTTGTCATTCATTTTCTGTGGAACTTTCATTGCGAGCTTTCAGCTGTAAATAATGTGTGTGTGTGTGTGTGTGTGTGTGTGTGTGTGTGCACTGTAAAAAATATCTGTAAATTAGCAGTTTACTGTATTTTGTGATTCATGTTTTTGTTTTACATTTTTCCCCCATTAATTTATGCTCTTGAATTGTATTATGGGACCTCGATATTTCTCCCAACAAATTTAACCTTGAAAAGTCACTTGAAAAAGTGACTTTTATTGACATTTTTAATAGTTTAAAGTGATATATTGTTTTGGGTTGATGTACGCTACAAAAACCTTGTAATAAACTGCCAGTACATTTTCTGTTTTTTTACAGACTTATTTCTCTAGATATTATTTCTTATACGTTATTTTATATCAAGATATTAAAATGTCAATAAAAGTCACTTTGTTAAACTGTAGAGTTTCCAAAGTCGACAGAGCAGAGATCAACATCCCATAATGCAATTCACAACTGTAAATAAATGGAAAACACTTGTGAATCACAAAATACGGAAACTGTTTATTAACAGATATTTTTTACAGTGAATATCAAAATGTCCTCAAAAATATATATTAAAACCAGTCATTTTCGATCTTGTGCGGACAATGTTCTGGTCTTCATGAGGAAAATAGCTTATAAATCATGCAGAATGTAACATTTAGAAAATGAAATTTTGCTAAATATTTTCTGTAATAGTGTGATTTAAAGACTTTACAGGTTTATAAATGAGAGAGTGTAAAAGAGTATACATAGGGTTTATACAGTATAAGAGTCATTACGTCTATGGGTCATCATTAAAAAGACCTATACGCGCGTGTGTGTGTGTGTGTGTGTGTGTGTGTGTGTGTGTGT
>CAIGQW010053747.1:750142-763947 GCA_903798125.1 Danio choprae
TATATATATATATATAAATAGTTTATATGTATATAAAAAGTTTATAAAGTTTATAAAAATCTGTAAACATTCTACAGTAAAAATCTGTTATCTGGTTAACAGTATGTTTCCTTGTATATATATATATATTCACTGTAGAATGTTTAGTTTTTTTTAACATTAAAACAGTGCAATGTGACTGAAAATGGTGAATGTGTGTACTCTTATCTGCTCGTCTAATGAATGAACTGCATTAACTGCATTATTGCAAATGGAAAAGGACTAAATCTTTGTCAAAATGAGAAAAACAAACATTAATTTGTGTTATAATCTGCTGCATTGTGCTGTTCATTCATTCACATTACTGAAGCAGCAGACCTGTCGAGTTTGTGTCAAGCTGTTTTCATCGACAAAACTACACTTTCAAAATACTTAATTTTGTGTAATTTGCATTTTCCTCATGAGGACCAAAAATATCCTCCCAAGGTCAGAAATTACTGGCTTTACTTGATATACTTGGTCCCCGAAACATACTGTAATGATTACTAGGACCACACACACACGAGTGCTTTGTCTGTCCAGTCTCTTGGAGTCAGTCATTTTGTCAGGGTCTTGCTCTTCTAACCTTCTGACCTGTTATTCCTGTAGACTGTGGACTCAATGTGCACAAACAGTGCTCCAAAATGGTGCCCAGTGACTGTCAGCCAGACCTGCGCAGGATCAAGAAGGTTTTCAGCTGTGATCTCACCACACTGGTCAAAGCACACAACACACCACGGCCCATGGTTCTGGACATGTGTATCAGAGAGATCGAACACAGAGGTACTGAAACGGTGTTTTACAGTAACATTTCACCATTTCTTTAGCACCTGTGGCCTTCAGAGCAACACTTAATCACTGTCTGTCAATCACTGTCTAAACAGCTGCCCTTTACTTTGCTGTCAAATATCAAGGAATGCAAAAGAAACCTTGGATACCTTAACTTAAAAAAAGTAAAAATTCTGTCACCATTTTCTCACCCTTTACTTGTTTCAAACCTTTATGAGTTTCTATGATATTTTGAAAAATGTTGAAATCTGTAATAATTGACATTCGTTGTATTTGTTTTTCCTACTATGGAAGACAATGGCTACAGATTTTTAGCTTTCTTCAAAATATCTTTTTTTGTGTTTAACATAAGAAACAAACTCAAAGATAAAGGGTTGGAACCACTTGAGGGTGCGTAAATAGTGAGTCAACTTAAATTTTTGGGTGAACTATGCCTTTAACTAATTTAAAAGAGCTGAGAGAGAAGCTTATATACTGCATATTTTTACTTCAAGAGAGCATTCAGTTAATGTATTTTAGCCATCCATCTTTCTTTTTGAGAGGAAAAAACAACACTGAACATAACAAAGAAAGAGATAACGATCATTTTTGTTTCATTTTGTTTTCATTATTACTGCAGTGTACACATTGCAAAATCTGTTGAATATTTCCTCCATTTATCTTTAGTTGGGCATTCAAGTGTGTAAGGCAATATATGGGGGATTCTGGACTTCAAGAAAAACAAAAACTTTAAAGAATCAGTCAAGTTATCTCTAAAGATAATGGACTGTCTCCATCTCCTGAATCATATATTTATTTTATTCATCATGATATAATTAAGTGTAGTTTTTATCTTTTTGTGTTTCCTCTACCAAGATAACATTTGCATGAAACATATATTTCCTGTATTATTTGTAATTTCAGTAGTAAACACTGATAGTATTCAATTCAATTCAATTCAAGTTTATTTATATAGCGCTTTTTACAATGTAGATTGTGTCAAAGCAGCTTAACAAGTTCTAGTAAAAATAGTAATAGCATGTGACTTTCTCAAAGTGATTTCAGTTGCGCTGATGAGAAACTCTGGAAGGCATTGAGGCATGTTGTTATTCTGCAGTACTCTCCATAATTTGGAGAGTTACAAAGCGGAATGAACCACCAACTATTCCAGCATATGTTTTACGCAGCGGATGCCCTTCCAGCTGCAACCCATTACTGGGAAACACCCATGCACTCTCACATTCACACACGCACTCATACACTATGGCCAATTTAGTTCATCCAATTCACCTATACCACATGTCTTTGGACTGTGGGGGAAACCAAAGCATGGGGAGAGCATGCAAACTCCACACAGAAATGCCAAGTGGTCCAGCCGGTACTCGAACCTTCTTGCTGTGAGGTGACAGTGCTAACTACTGAGCCACCATGCCCCATTTATCATTCACGTCTTGAAAACTTTAATAGGATGAAAATACATCATATTCTGTTTTAGACATGTCATGTGGTATTTGGTTTGAGCTTAGCATCGTGAGCTAAACACAAAATAGTGGAAAATGTCAACACTGTTATTCTCAACTCTGTCAGTGGTTTACAAAGTTGAACAAAAAGTCAGTAACCAAAAGTTAGTAACAGAATCAAATGTCCTCTGTCACATTTTGCATTATTTGCATTATTTTACATTAACAAGGCATTTAGTTTACAGTAAAATATGCATTTGTTGCCATTCCAGTTTAAGGAAAGTGAATGAAAAATGCTTCAAATGTGCCTGCAGTTCTGGAATTGTCATATGTAAAACTGTCAATATGACTGTATAAGTATACTGTAAAAAAAAAAAAGCTGGGTTCCACACAAGCTATTTGTGTTGATTGAACATAAAACAATTAAGTTGTCCCAAAAAAACCCTCAAGAATTGTGTTGTTTCAGCTCATTTTAAATAAGTAGTTTGAACAAACAGCAAATTATTTTTTATTGAGTGTAGTTATACATTTCAATATTTCATCTATTTCTTTTGCTTTGATTCTAATGGCAGTGCAATTGTTACAAACTGTTGGAGTTTCTATTTTTCTGTTGAACACAAAAAAAGTCATTTCTTTAAAGCAATTGCAAGTTTACGTATCGCAATTCCAAATGTTTGTGAGGATCCCTGGTCTAAATGAATGATGATCAGCAGATGATAGATGTACTGTGCAAGATGCAGATTATTCAATTTATCAAAGCAACGGCCAGCAGATGAATTGATTATTCATTCAAGTTGTTGGCTGCAGCCTTAGTTTGATCAATATTAATTTGCACGTCCCCTTCCCTATCATTGACTGCATAGTTGATGTAAATTCATATTACTGTTCTGCTTTTCAGGTTTAAAATCAGAGGGTCTGTACAGAGTGTCAGGCTTCACAGAACACATAGAAGATGTCCGACTGTCCTTCGATAGAGGTGGGTATTCGAAACACTCTTTAGCATTTAGGTTAGTGGTGCATCAAATAAACAATAAACATTTAGTCTTTTCACATTTGCTTACATGCTTGTATTAACTTAGTCATTTATGTCATTGTTATTATATCAACATTCAGGCTGGTTGGAAAAACCTCGGCTTTTCCTTCCAAAACACTGCATTATTGGTACAATATAGTGATTCACCTGGTATTTTTAACAGATGGTGAGAAGGCAGACATCAGTGCCAATACCTACCCAGACATCAATATAATCGCTGGTGCTCTAAAGCTGTATTTGCGAGATCTGCCCATTCCAGTAATCACATACGACGTCTACTCCAGATTCATACAAGCAGCGAGTAAGAGATTTCACAACATATTCAATTATATTGTAACTGTGTCTGGTAATCTGTCTTTTAATCATTTTTAATAATGTCTGTTTGTGCTGCCCTTTTTGCAAGGTGTAATATAAGTCTCAGGTGTCTTCAGAATGTGTGTGTGAAGTTTCATATGTCATTATTATCCTAGCTGTAGCACCCATTTTTGAGTGTAAACAAAAATATATTGTTTGTGTTTAAGTCTCTTTAAATGCAAATGAGCTACTGCTCCCCACTCCCTTTTCAGAAGATGGCGGAGTCTTTACTGTCCTTGTTTTTAAAACTCTCAAGAAAACAAACAAACACATGGTTTAGTTTTATCACATCTTTTGCCCTCACATGCTGTGCTGTCATCTGAGAACACATATCTTTTACACATTTTTACCATCTTGTTGCTCACAAACTGTCAAATAATAAGACTAAATATATTTTAGTACAGATGTCATTATTTATACAGAGATTTATATATATATATATACATATATATAAACACTACCTAATATATATTGACAGTAATGATAATAAAAATAGTAAGGACACAAGAAAAAAATAATAATAGAAAAAATATAATAATAGAAAAATAATAATAGAAAACAAAATTGCTAAATTGTATAAAATAAGATTATTAAAATAAATAAATAAATAGACAACAATAATGGGTGTTATAATCAGGGATAGTGCAGTGCTATTTTACAATGGTAGGCTAGCACAGACTAAGAATGAGGGTCTGGACAGAAAGAGAAAAGGAAAATTACAGGTACATACAAGATAAGTCACATTATTCCCCAGGAAGTACATTTATAGCAGAGAAATATGATAATAATGGCTGCCAAACATATGAGAATTTGCTAGAACCTCTAATTGAATATTTATTTTTTTCCAAGTGTAGATATAACATCAGATCCTGAAGCCAGTGTGATGCTTGATGTAGATTTGAAGATTTCCAGTGCATTAAAATGTATAAATATATTTTTTAATGCTGTGACTTTATAGACAGATATATAGAGATATATGCTAATACTGAATTTTAGGAACGCTTGTGTTTTTCTTTCTCTTTAAAGTAATTGTGCACTTAAAGGGATACATATGAATGAAGCTATTGGCTATAAGTCATATGTAGGCCAGTAGGGTTGAACTGCAAACCTGTAGAATGTGAAAAAAGGTAATTATAGTATTTAAAATAATTGTGTACTGTATGCGCATAAATCAAAGTAAAGCTCATTTTCAAGTCAGCAACCTTCTAAAACCCTTTTCAGTTTTCTAAAAGATCATTTATATGGCTTTGGTTACCTTTTTATTGCACTGTTGATGTATTTGTTGCATGCTCCTTAAAGCAGTATACTGTAGGCTACTGTCTGGCAAATATCAAACCCTAAAACTAACTTTACCAAACTTAACTTTAAAACATCCCCTGAAGTGCTTTGAATGTCCATTAAATGTGCGTTTCTATTCGATGAATGTTTCAAATGAAACATGAAGACAGGGTGGGACGTAGAGTAGCCCCTCCCCTTTTCAAAACAGCCAATAGCATTCAGTTTTTATCACAACTGTGCCAGTCAGAACTGTTGAGCTAAAGACAGCTCACAGTATACTTTGCTTAATTATACAGCATTATGCGTAATTCAGATGGGTCTGATATGTTTAGTGGTCAACTCTCTCATATGATCCACTCTTTGCTGCCATCTCTCCGGGCTGTGGTTGTTCCTGTGACATTAGCACGAGATCAGACTTCAGTCACCCCAAAGTAAATCAAATTTACACTGTTTGAATCTTGAATCCCCCTGTAGTACTATTCACCAAATAAAAAAAGTGTGTGTAATAGATTTAATTTTAAATTTTCTAATTGCCTGTACACTGACAAAATAATGCTTTTTGTCTTGTTTCTAGTCCAAATATTCTTAAATTAAGAAGCATTTTCTAGACAAGTGATAAATATTGTCTTGTTTTCGGAAATACTACGTTAAAATTAAGGGAGGTTTTGCCTAAAACAAGCAAAATATTTCACCAGTGGGGTAAGAAAAATAATCTTGTTTCTGCTTTGATATAAGATTCATTGGCTTACCCCAGTGGCAGATTGTTTTGCTTGTTTAAAGGAAAACCTCACTTATGTATATAATATTTATTATAATGTGTAATGACAGTGTGCTTTGGGGCTTGCCATAGAGAGGTGCCCAAAGTGCCAAAGGAGTCCAAATCAACACAGTTTGGACCACCGTTTATTACTTTCTTAAATTTGCACACTCTGTGACATAAATAAACGACCAATTTCAGCATCAGCAACAATAGCATCTTAAAGCTTGGACGGGGCATGTCAAATACTAGCAAACATTTGATTGGTGAGAAGATTTGATGAGATAGTATGAGTTGATGTCAAATAATTAATTGATCCATTTTTATGTAAGTGACAAACTTTGGAAGATTGAATGCTTATTTCTTCTAAATGCAATTTTCTTCAGGTTTAGAGCACACTAGCTTATAGATAACCCTAACCCATAGTCAAACTTGAATTTTGATTTCACAGGGACTTTAAAGTCTGCATGAACCAGGAGCTGTGAACATTTTTTTTTTCGTATTAAGATGCAATTCCTAGATAAACGGAATAGTAAATGAGAAAACAGTGGGCGTGGCTTGTTTTTTCTAGTGTTAGCTGATTGGATGTAGTAAGGTACAATCTAACAGCCACCTCCTACTAACCATTTCTTTTTGTTGTGTACTTAATACACAATAATGAATAAAAATCTGTAAAACATCACTGTTATGTATTTATATAACAGTTCATGAGCTCTGATTGAGTAAATCACAACAGTTTTCAGTCACACAGAGTGATTATTTAGTGAAAGATGCATTTGAAAGATGCTGATTTTTTTTAACTGCTCTAAATGCGGTTAAATGTCCCGTGAAATTAAATTTCAGATGTTAGTTCAGTCTGTTTTAAGGATATGTCTTAGCTAGTGTGCGAAAACACAATGACAGAATTCACATTTAGAAAATATAAAACTAATATAAACATCCAAAGCTTGCAGTTTGTCACTTCAGCCTAAATTGATCAATGATTGATCAAATCTTGACCAATCGAATGGTCTCTAGTATCTGACATGCCCCGCCCCCTTCAAGACGCTTCTCATTTCCTTTTCATTTGGTGCGCTTGAGCTCAACCACTCTCACCAGCAGAGCTGTGATAAAAACAAAATGCTATTGGCTGATTTTTTAAAGGGAGGAGCTACTCTATGTGCCATCCTCTCTTCATTTTTCAGTTGAGATTACGTCAAACATCGAATAAATAACGCACATTTCAAAGCACTTCATGGACCCTTTAAACAACAACATATTATCTGTGTATTATCTGCATAATTCTAAAAAGTTTTTTTCTAAACCTTTTCTTGATCAGAAATAACAGACCCTGACTCCAGACTGGAGGCAGTTCACGACGGTCTCCTCCAGCTTCCTCCAGCCCACTATGAGACCCTGCGGTACCTGATGACACACCTGAAGAGGTAAAACCACAATACATTAATCTCCCAGACACATTTACTGCTCTCACAGGACTCCGCATTGAGCTGGTGGCTGTTCAGGGTTTTTGTTGCATTTAAGCCCCGTCACACTGTAATATAAAACTTCTAAGACTGATTAGGTGGAAAAAGTAACACAATATGGCACTTTTTAGGAACTAGAGTATAATACCTTCAAAACGATCCTCAAGGAACTTGCCAAGCTAGCTTTGCCACATTTCCCTATCAATGGAAAGTACTATATATCAATTGCCTACCTGTGTGCTTATTGCCAAAGTTGTATTGTCGTGCTTTTCCACTCTTTTGTCTATTTTTTTTTCCAGGGTCACCATGTACGAGAAGGACAATTACATGAATTCAGAGAACCTCGGAATCGTTTTTGGGCCGACACTCATGAGGCCACCGGACCTGAACACGCTCACGACTCTCAACGACATGAGATACCAGAAACTGATAGTTCAGCTCCTCATTGAGCACGAGGACATCTTGTTTTAAAATGAAGACTTCACAGACTTTAAAGAGCGTGTACATTTTTAAAAGGCGGCCACACGTTTCAAAAGATGCGTTTTCTCATCTTGCACTTATGTGTTTCAATGTGTTTTGACCCCACAAACTAATTAGCCCTTTTCAAACTGTCAGTCCAAATCTGCACTGTTAAAAATATCTGTTAATGAACAGGTTCCGTATTTTGTTTCACAAGTGTTTTCCGTTTATTTACTGTTGTGAATTGTATTATGGGATGGGATATCTCTGCTCTGTTGACTTGATGTTGAAAATTCAACTCTACAGATTAACACAGTGACTTTTATTGACATTTTAGTAGTTTGAAATAATATAATGTATATATCTAGAGAAATAAGTGTGTAAAATAACAGAAAATGTACTGGCAGTTTATTACAAGGATTTTGTACCGTAATATACAACATCAACCCTGACAATATATCACTTTAAACTGTTAAAAATATTAATAAAAGTCGATTTTTCCAACATTTCAAGGTTAAACGTTGTTGGAAGAAAGATCACGGTCCCATAAAGCAATTCAAAAGCATAAATAAATGTGGAAAAAATAAAACATGAATACAAAATACGGAAAACTGGGATTTTTGTCCACAACCGTTTTTGGAATCCAATCATATTTAGCAAGTTTAAAGAATTTCTGTAATTATTATTTTAGAGAACTTGGGTAGTATTTTGCCAGCCTTTTTGCCTATTTTCTGCGTTATTTTTAGAAAACATGCTAAATCTTTTAGTAGAAACAAACAAGCTTCTGTTGCAGAGCGCAAATTGTGTGGAAAATTGCAGTATGCTTCTATACACTGCCACATAAGATGAAATAATCCAATGCAATGGAACATAATTTCATTTTTTTTTTACGTTTTCATCTGTCTAGAGTGCAGTTGGGTATTAAAAAAGTAAAAAACACCATTCATTTTCTCCATAGGGAAATCTATTTCATAACATCAGCCAACATTTTTGTGAGCCCTATGGTTGTTAATCGATTGTATATGCTTTAGCTGAACCCATATGTTTGCCTTAATTAAGCCTATTTTATGTCTATCATATTTGATGGAGAAACTACTTTACCCATAATGCTTTACAGAAATCAGTCACAAATATTTCAATCACCCTTTGTTAATATGCAGTTTGAATTATCGAATGAGAAACGAATGATGAAACATCAAAAATCCCATAATTCTCAAAAAAAAAAAAAACCTTTTTGATGGAATTTGCCTTGTTTGTTTCTTTTTTTCTGGCAAACTTTGAAAAGATTTTCTTCAAGTTAGGATGGAAACATGTCTATCGTGGGGAAAGTGTGCCAAAATATATCTTTATCTCTACCCAATTCCATGAAGCAGACCAACTTTGTGATAAACTTAAAATACATTCTTTCTGTAAAGACAACCAACTGCCTTAAATGAAAGATTGATTTGTCTATTAGTTCGTTCATCATTTGCAGTGTTTAGGTGATGGTATTTCTTTTTAAATACACACTCTTGCGCATTTGCTTTAGATCAAATGTTGGTTTGCAGTTTTGGTTTTGTTCATGATTTTTGGTAAAAATGAAATGTAAATAATACTTGAATAGTGCTGATGAAATAGTGCTGATGAAAAGTTGGATGGGCGCTAATGCACTCCTTGCAAACCTTGTTTCTCTTGTTGTTTTTCGGCATAGTCCAATTCAGATATCCCATAAAACAAGTCAGATCTGAACAATCGTGATACAAAGTGTGGAGAGATTTGGACTGACAGTGTGAACGCAATCATTCTGTATTCAGCTTTCATGAAGAATGCAGAATGAATTGTGATTAATGGGCATTCTGGTAAAATAAAATGATACAAAAAAGTTTGTTTTTTTCTCTCTGCTGCCAAAAAGGTATAATGCATTGATTCTTTGCTCTACATATGAATCTATGGAAATTTCATAGTTTTTATGTGATGTCAGACCCTTATACCAAC
Source organism: Danio choprae (assembly GCA_903798125.1). Classification (NCBI taxonomy): domain Eukaryota; kingdom Metazoa; phylum Chordata; class Actinopteri; order Cypriniformes; family Danionidae; genus Danio; species Danio choprae. The sequence goes on from CAIGQW010053747.1 coordinate 759,707, forward strand.
ACACACCTAGAGGGCAAAACAAGGCTTTCCTCCAATGATACTTTTATCAGGTATACTTACAAAGTACATGCCTCATCAATGACGTTAACTATATACAAGTGAACAGATTCACCCAGACACTCCACTGCATGCTTAGCATTGTGATCCATTATTCTCGAAATGTTTCAAGAGTTCACACTTAGCTGATGATTGGTTATAAAGCTTGTTTGGCATGCTGTCCCGGGAGAGAGCCCTGAGCTCATAGATCCTCGAGCCCGGGGCTCCCTCCCGTTTGCAAGGCGAGAGGGGAGTTTGAGCTCAGGTAGATCTCGAGAACTCCCCTGCTGTAGTAGCTAATGAACAGATAGTGATTGCTCTTGAAATGACTACTTACTAGGAGCATGTCTAGATGCCGATTTGGATTAGTCAATTAACTTAAGTTGCGTGTTTTTGGACGGTGGGAGGAAACCGGGGAACCCGGCGGAAACCCACGTGAGCACGGGGAGAACGTGCAAACTCCACACAGAAACGCCGGCTGGCTTGGTAAGGACTAGAGCCAGCGACGTTCTTGCTGTGAGGCAACAGTGCTAACCACTGGGCCACCGTGCCACCCATCTAGGAAAGGAGGAGTAGGGGTGGAAGGGGGGATTCTTCAAAACGAAGATGGCTGTGATATGAAACTTAGGGTATTTATAGTGGCTTAGGAATCGTCTGATTGGTGAATCATGAATTGGATAATGCGGGACCAGCCGCAGCAATCATAAGCACGTGATCCTCTCGAAATTAGTTTATAAATAAACTTCACTTAATATGCATTAAGAGAGTTGGTTCATATTATGGGCTCATCTGTATGCATCGTCAGTGAGGTGTGCAGTATGGTGGCTAAGAGAGCTCATAGGTGCTTCAGTTAAGAAAACACATTCATATAGAAAAACACTAATGAACTGAGAAAACATTTGACAACACGGGTGCATGCAAAATCATAAAACACATCAAATGCAGAAACAGTGCAGACCACTATGTGTTGGGGGACCTCAATAAAGAGATGAACCCGGCTGCTTTCTGTTTAGAGTTGTTGTTGTTGTTGTTGTTGTTGTTGTTTTTAACGTCTAGGTCATACACTGTAAAACATTCTTGCTGCCTAGATTTTGTTTAGTCGAATCAAATCAACTTTTCTAGTCATCTCAACTCACATCAGTCAAACTGAATAAAAATATTAAGTTAAACTTTGTTAAACTAAAAATATTTAGTTGAAACCTGATTAACTGGTTTAAATTAGTTTACATGCATAACATAACATAAAGTAACGCAAACATTTGTTTGTCATATAATTGTTGTCATGTAATTTTTTACAGTGTATGGTAATTTGTTGTTTGTATATTTTCAGCCCTAATAATCAGACAAATGGCACAATTAACATGCAATGAAATTTTAATGCCATTTTATACTGACAACAACTGACTCTGAACAGCAGTCGGGCTCGTCACGTTTGGTGGTCCCCTGACACATTTTCATTGGGGTCTGCGCTATTTGCTGTGCATTTCTGTATTTGCATGTGGTGTGAGAATGTTGTCAAACTGATGAAGATATTTTCTCAGTTTGTTAGTGTTTTTTCTATTTGCTCAAGTTTTAACTTGTAGCACACTTGAGCTCTCTCAACCACCATAGTATTGTAGTTTTGGCCTTAATATTTTTCTAATACATTTTTAGATATACTCCATCAGGTGCCTAAAACAAACAAACAAACAAACAAAAACCCCACAAAATCAGGATTATTCCAGCATATATTTTTTGATTTCTTAACTCATCTTGAAACATTGGTATTGAAATAATATAAAACCTTTTTATGCAAAACAATGCCATAAATAACATTTAATTTTAAATTTAAGAAATGTAGTTTACAGTATAAAAGCAAACATTACATTTTACAAACACCAAGCTATAAATTGCAAATCCAAAGATTCTAAGAATAAGTGCTCTCTTAATTTCCCCCCCATTGCTTTATCTGTGTTTTTCTTCTTTTGAGAGCTGATCTAAATATTCATGAAAAAGAGATGGGTCTGTACTGCAGTTCTGTGAATGTTCTGCCCACCAGGTTTCCACGCCAGTCATGTGACTGAAAACCATGAATCAACATTGTGAAACTGACATACTGCAAAGAATGAAAAACAGTATATATTTTTGGTCCCACAAGATTGTTAAATATATAATATGTGCTTAATGGCAAGACCATTAAGATCACGTGTATGTAAAGCACTTTTTAATTTTACATGGAGTGTAAATAGTTCTTTTTGTTGGTGTTGTTGTTGTTGCTGTTCTTCCAGTGTTAATAGTTCTGTGCTAAACTCATGCCTCCTTCCAATTATTTCTTGTTCATCCTAACAAGAAAGAAGTGATCAACGTCACATCGCTCTGTGACTGAACAAAATGTTTCTGTGGGAATTTACTTAGTGCTTGTTCCTTCCTCCTTGGACTTGATCCCATTTCAAGAATGTCGCTGAACAGAATTGTGTGTATCGTGTTCAACTTAAACCCCTGAGGCGGGTTATTCACCTCAGAGAAGAAGAAAAAAAAGGTTCACAAATGGTACCTTCCTTCAGACTCTTTATTTGATATAAAACCTTTTTTTGAAGCTATTTTCTGTGAAGAATGATTGTAATTATGATTGTAATTTATCAAATGCTGATTTATTATTAAATTATGCAAATCTGGTTACTTTTAAATCACGGATTCTGGACTTTTATTCAATTCATATTTGAATCACAGCTTGACACAGATAAAGGATAAAAGGCCATAACAGGTATTGTACACCTGGTATTGGAAATATTTCTAAATATCAAGCAAGCTGCAGAATATTGGTAGAATAGTTCTAGTTAACTTAAAACAGATTCAGTTCAGTTTAATACAAATGTCAAAGCTTATATTAAAAGGATAGTTCACCACAAAATTAAAATGTGCTCACTGTTTACTTGCAGCAGCACGGTGGCACAGTGGGTAGCAAAATCGCCTCACAGCAAGAAGGTCGCTGGTTCGAGCCCTGGCTGGGTCAGTTGGCGTTTCTGTGTGGAGTTTGCATGTTCTCCCCGTGTTGGCGTGGGTTTCCTCCGGGTGCTCCCGTTTCCCTTACAAGTCCAAAGACATGCCCTATAGGTGAATTGGGTAAGCTAAATTGTCCAAAGTGTATGAGTGTGAATGGGTGTGTATGGATGTTTCCCAGTGATGGGTTGCAGCTGGAAGGGCATCCGCTGCGTAAAACATATGCTGGATAAGTGGCGGTTCATTCCGCTGTGGCGACCCCAGATTAAAAAAGGGACTAAGCCGAAAAGAAAATGAATGAATGAAAGTTGATTGAACATAAAACAATTAAGTTGTCCCTAAAAAAACTCAAGAACTGCGTTGTTTCAGCTCATTATAAATAAGTAGTTTGAACAAGCAGCAAAAGTGTAGGAAATGCAAATATGGTTACAGGAAATGGCAATGGTTACAGGTTTCCAGCTTTCTTAAACGTCACTTCTTTTGTGTTCAAACTAAAAAATAAAAAAATTAAAAAACTCAAACAAATTTGGAACAGATTAAATTGAGTAGTAAATGATAACTGAATTTTCAAATATGGGTGAACTATCCCTTTAATGACAGATTATACAGTCAGTAAACTTGTGAAAGTGTAACAACTCACATTTGCAGTATGTGAAATATGTTGGTGTAATTAGTGCTTGGTCAGTTCTAGTTAGGCGTTGGTTTTCTCTCGGCTTATAGATTTTTTTATTTTTTTTGTTCCAGGTTCAGGGGTGTGAACGGCAGCATTGTTTGACTTTATCAGACAACTGAGCCGGTTTATTGCCTTAAAGTGACTCTTTCAACTAAATCACAGGTGAAATGAAAACCTTCCTGAGGGCAGCAGACCAATGAGAGAAAGGGGGAGGAGGGATTGTGAGCGGCAGGTGAAGTATAAATGAAGGATTTCAACACAGGTTATAGTTTAGATTGTGAGAAGCAGCACTATATGTGTGGGTAAGGATATATCATCAAAAAACCACAAGATTGTTTTGCTGGATTTTGTTGTTGTTGAAGAAACACAAGACTTGCCTGTCAGTCTCTTGTTGACATTAACAACTGCTGCAGAGGTGAGTTTTGTCTGATGGATTCAATGGACTTTGAAGTCAGGCTTCATTTTTTATGTTACATTAATTCAGATATCAGATATGCAGCAACTGCATAGATAGATAGATAGATAGATAGATAGATAGATAGATAGATAGATA
>CAIGQW010053747.1:779871-836855 GCA_903798125.1 Danio choprae
AACAACAGTTTGGTGAAGAACAATGCATTTTCCAGCACGATGGAGCACCGTGCCATAAGGCAAAAGTGATATCTAAGTGGCTCGGGGACCAAAATGTTGAAATTTTGGGTCCATGCCCTGGAAACTCCCCCCAGACTTAATCCCATTGAGAACTTGTGGTCAATCCTCAAGAGGCGGGTGGAGAAACAAAAACCCACTAATTCTGACAAACTCCAAGAAGTTTGAAAGATTTTGAAAGAATGGGTTGCTATCAGTCAGGAATGGCCCAGAAGTTGATTGAGAGCATGCCCAGTCAAATTGCAGAGATCCTGAAAAAGAAGGGCCAACACTGCAAACACTGACTCTTTGCATAAATGTCATGTAATTGTCGATAAAAGCCTTTGAAACATATGAAGTGCTTGTAATTATATTTCAGTACATCACAGAAACAACTGAAACTAAACAACTAATCTAAAAGCAGTTTAGCAGCAAACTTTGTGAAAACTAGTATTTGTGTCATATTTGTTTTGGCCACGACTGTATATTTTTCGATTGTCTACAGAACAAACCACTGTTATACAATAATTTGCTTAATTACCCTAACTTGCCTAATTAACCTAGGTAAACCTTTAAATTACACTTTAAGCTGAATACTAGTTTCTTGAATAATGTCTAGTAAAATATTATTTACTGTCATGGCAAAAATAAAAGAAATCAGTTATTGAAAATTAGTTATTAAAACTATATTATAATTATAAACTAAATTATAATTATGTTTAGAAATGTGTTGAAAAAAAATATTTTCGTTAAACAGAAATTGAGGGGAAAAAGATACAGGGGGGCTAATTATTCAGACATCTTAAAATCTCAGAAAATGTGTGTGGGGATTTCATGGCCCTTAAATTCAGTTAATTGTGAAGTCAGAAGTGGTTTTAGATGCAGCAGTTTGACATGATTCTCTTTACCTGTTTCATCTATATCTTCCTCTCTTCAGAAAGTGGTTTAATGGAGGACCAAGAGGATCTCATTGAGCCTCATAATGGCTCTTCATCAAGCACACGGGACCATGAAGTACCTGTTGACAAGCAACAGAAGGACCGATCGACAGAAGATGCAGACCACAGCCAAGAAGAACAACAGGACGTCTCCATGAGCCCCACACAGAACAAACAAGAAGAAGTCCAAGAAGAGATCCAGGCTGACCTGGAAGTGAATGAACCCCAGTCAGAGAACAAACAGGAAGAGGAAGATGAAGATAAGGTGGACACATTCTTCAGTACCATGAGCCACAGGTATGAGGCGCCTCCATTACTGTGATCCTGAGGGAACGACATGAATGTACTTCACACATTTACACTTTGGTTGTTGGTTTGAACATTTGATATAGTCATGCTAATATTAACTCATGAGCTAACACTTTTCTTAGAGTTTTGTTTATAGAATTGTTACAGCATTTCAGTATAAATCTAGACTGAGGGATTAGAAATGTACACGGAGAAGCAACACATTACAATAAGGATCCATTAGTGTTACTAAATGTTTTTACTAACTTGAATAAACCACAAACAGTACTTTTATTTCATACTTCATCTTTTTAACATCATAGTTAATCAAAATACAGTTGTTCATTGTTAGTTCTCATTAACTCATGGTGCATTAACTAATGTTAACCATCACACGTGCATTTAAACATGACGTACAATGAATTAATGCTATACAAGTACTGTTAATCCTTAGTTCATGTTAATAAATACATTACCAATGGAATCTTATTGTAAAGTGTGAGCACATTTTTCATAGTTAACCAGGTGCAACGCTATAAAGTGTGTCTTGTGTGATGTGTTAAAGGATTTCTTTTTTAGATTAACTGCAAGATCTATTCCAAGAATCTGTGAAATTCTTCAGGAAAAATGGACTTAGTTAATACTTCATAAAAATGAACACTTGTAATTGAAGTCTGTGGTGTAATTGTTGCACTTGCTCTACCCAGTGAAATATTATTGATCTAACGACTGTGATTTTGTTTCTTGTGCAAAAATAAGACTCCTTTACACTGAACACTTTTTGCGTCTCACCTGGTTGGATCTCAATGTAAAAGGCACTTTCCACAAATAGGGTGCACTTTGATACCCTGCTCCCCTTTTTTAAACTTTAGAAGCCGTCTTGAAAAACTGAACTAAGCATTTGTTGGGGGAAAAACTGTTATCTAGTAGCTTTGAAAAGTAGTTTTTAACCAATTAAGTTTTTACTGTTCCGCATCACAGGTATTGAGCTGCTGAATTAAAATACAATAAGGTTTTATAAAATATGAATGAATCACTGTTAAATTCATTGTAATCAAAAGCTATTTTAATGATTTGGAATTACTAAACAGCTAAACCTGTTACCAAATGCTACCTTTTGTTTTGATTCCAAAAAGACCCCATCACATTCTTTAACATTTTATCAAGCGAGGAGCCATATTTAGCTGCAGTCTTAATCAACCTGTCTTTAATTACCAAGTGCTCGTTCAGATCGTACTAAAGCCGTGTTTACACTGCACTTTTCTCCCCATAGACTTCCATTCATACGCATGCAATGCAAATCACATCATGTGGCTGCGTAAGGCTAATCTAAGATCAAAACATGACCTCTCTGTACAGAAATTTTAAATATGGACCAATCGCTCACTTTTTTAAAAATGTCTCATCTTGTTTAATCCCCTTTTTGCATATGACAGAATTTCGCATTCTCAAACTCTAATGTGACCGCTGCATCAGTTGGTTTAGTTGTGATTTGATCAGGTTTGGAGCTAAACTCTGCAGAAAGGTAGATTTCCTGGAACCGTGTTGAGCACCCCTGATATATGATAACTTCATTTATGTTGATTACAACATAATTGATTACAATAACTAGTCATTAATTAGTTATTAATTGTGGAATTATTCATTGTTTCAGCCTTTTAGCCAATATATTCAAAGAAAATGATCAAATAATATATAGATTTTCTTTTCTTTAATTTTCTGGGTGGGGTTTTCAAGTATTTTAAAATGTCTTTCCCAATTTAAGTGTTTAAAAAGGTCTTCAATTGGAGCAGACATTTACATTTAAATGAGGGTTTTATGATTTCCACAATACAGGTTGCGTGGACAAAATTGAATTTGATAGAATATATCAGAATTTTGATCAATAAATCAAAAGTAAAGTTTGCAAAATCCACAAAAATACTATTTAATTAGTTCAATGCTTCTTGTTCTGTGTGTTTGTGTGAAAGAATGCCACAGACAATAACTATGTTGGACATGTGTGTTTAATAATAACTCTATCCAACATTTATTATTATTATAATTTTTTTTCATATTAGCTAATCCTTAGTTTGTTTTCGCCCCATTGAAATCACTTTGATATTTAGATTTACAACATTTTGGTGACATTGTTTGCATAAATCTCAAATAAAATAAAATGCTGTTTAAAAAAAAAAGAAAAAAGAAGAAGCTCATTTTACATGCATTGTGTATACAATATATATAATACTTAGATTGACTTTCTGAATGTAACCATGTTTGTGGAAAGTTCCAAAACAATGAACTAAATGTCTCACAAAGTCAATATGAAAGCATGTAAAGCTTTGAAAGGCAAATGGTCCACGGTTAAACATTTATCATGGTATGTTTTCTTTTAATCGCTCAAAATGAAGCCTGGCCTGTGATGATGGTTTGTAGATGTTTCTATTTTTTTTTTTGCTATTTAATTCTTTCATCTTTTTTGTGCAACGATGAGGTCATCAGATAACAACAGCACTAATCTGTTCCTTCATTTGGCTAAATTGAATTGAACCAGTAATGTGATCAAAATATGATCAAATCAGTGTGTCAGTGTTCAAATATGAAAACCTTTTCAGTATTATTATATCATTGTGAAGGTGTTACAATGTCTCATTTACAAAACCTGTATTTTAATTTAATGTGTGATGTTCTTAATTAAGGACTGCATGCTCTAAACTGTTTTTTTTCTTCTGCTTTGGCTATGTTTGCTTTGTTTTATTTCCTCAAATAAATGTGTGCTTTGTTGGCGTGTGCACTAATGTATTGTCCTTGTCTGAATGTCTGTGGTTTGTTTTCTTGTAGATTTAGTGATATAATACTGGAGGAGGACAGTGGTATTCCCACACAGGCCTTTTTGGATTCTTGCTATGCTATAGTACCAGTTTTAGGTAGGACACTCTCTATCTGTCTCTCTTTTTCTCTCTATTTTCTGCCCATTTTGTTGCTTTTGTCTGTTTCTTCCCGCAAATCCCAGCTCTCTCATTCTCTCCTCTCAATTGTTTCGTCCTTATTAAAGGTTTATAAAGGCTACGGGGAACACTCATTTCTGTCATTCTTGGCATGTGCTGGCTCACCATGTGCCCTTGGTTTAATTTCTTAAGTGTTTTTTTAAAATTGTTTGTATTATTAGTCATATTAGTCCTCGCCTCATTCTCCCTCAGGCATGGTCATGCATGCTCTGCTATGTGATTGTACTAGGAAAGTTTGGTGAGTATGTGGCCAAGAACAACAAAAGTCTAATGAAATCACAAAGGATATTTGCTTTTATTTTCAACTTCAGTTCAATTTATTTCTAAAGCACTTTTAAACAAAAAACGACACAAGTTGACCAAAGTACTTCACAATTAGATATTGTGACATGCACAAACAATTAAAACACATATAATGCAAAACACAGATGAACATACTACACCATAGGTGTCAAACTCAATTCCTGGAGGGCCGCTGCTCTGCCCAGTTTTGCTCCAACCCTAATCAAACACAGCTGATGCAACTAATCAAGGTGATTCAGACACTTGACACTACTAGACACTACTAGTCTTGAACACCTTGATTAGTTGCATCATCTGTGTTTGATTAGGGTTGGAACAAAACTGAACAGAGCTGCGGCCCTCCAGGTATTGAGTTTGACACCAATGTACCATAATGACCACTAAGGGCAGATATGTGTTTTCAGCATTGATTTAAAACAGTCCAAAGAGTCACATAATCTAATGTTAAGAGGAGGTCCAGGAAGGCATGGTCACCTCACTTTTGGAACAAAGACGGTCAAAGTCTAGGAAGATCTTAATGGTCTGAACGAACAGTGTCTTTGTAATAGGTTGGAGATATACTCTGGTGCCAGACCATGAAGTCCATTAAAAACCATTAGCAGTACCTTTTATTGCACTCTATACTTAATGGGCAACCAGTGTAGAGAAACCAGATCAGGGGATATACTAGTGCACTTCCTTGTGGTAGTTAAGAGTCTGGCTGCCACATTTTGCACTCTCTATGGCGGTGCAGTAAGCTTTTTCGCCAAACCTAGGTACACAGAGTTACAATAGTCTAGTCTGGAAGAGATAAACACGTGACTAACAGTTTCCAAATCGGTGAAGCTTAAAAATATCTTCAAACTTCAATAGCTCAGAATCAAAAATCACCCCCAGGTTCCTCACATGCGTATTCACATTGGTTGCAAGGGGGCTAATTCTCTGAGACATTTCTTCATCTTCAGGACCCAAATTAAGATATTTTAGATGAAATCCCAGAGCTCCCTCATCCTCCATAGACAGCAATTCAAAGTCAAGAAAAGGAACTGGAACTTTGTCAAAGGATTCCATGTGAATTTAATGGTTCAACTTTAATCATATTAAGCTCAAACTATTCTGTGTAGCACTTTTGCCTGTAGTAAACATGAACCTAAATCTGATGCAGAAGACACAGGTGAGCAAAGTTGTTTTTTTTTTTTTGGTGCGCAAAAATGTTTTTGGAGCTTCTTATGACCACTGGAGTCACATGGAATGTTTTGGTTCCTGTTATGGACTATTCTTGCTGTCTCTGGAGGGCAAGAGAGCTCCTGGATTTCATCTAAAATATCTTTATTTGCATTCCGAATATAAACGAAGATCTCAGCGGAACATATTGACATATGATTGAGGATGAACACAAAGCAGTGCTTATGAAGATCAGGGGTGTTTTTTTGTTTTTGGGGGCACCAGTTGGTGCAGTTTTTGCACTTCTGTTTACATTTGAATGGGCATTTTGCTTCATTGCTGGTATTTTTCTGTGGGTGGTGGTTGATCATCAGGAAGAGATCATTGTGCAGGTAATGTAGATAATTTGACAGCATATAAACTGGCATGGATGGTTATTTTACTAAAATTGTGTTGATCATCACAATTTATTAAATGATTTAAGAGCCAAATTAAAAATACAGTAGAACTTTTAATACTGTCAGGGTTCTCACAGCTCATGGAATTTCTGGAATATCATGGAATTAAAAAATTCCAGACATTGTCCAAGCCAGTGCATGTCATATCATTGGTTGTTTTAAATTAATTTCTTTTCATTAAAATATAATTTTTTTGTATCATGTTTTGGGTTTTTTTTCATCACGTTGTTTCAGACATTTTACGTTATTTTTAGCACCAATTTATTATTTTTTCCACTCAACAACTGGTAGTCACTTATCTAAACCAAACTTACCAGGAAAATATTAATTTTAAAAGCTTTGGCTACAAAATTATCTCTTCAAAGATTTGGGTATTCTTGTTTCTTTTTATTTAATTTCAAAATCTTAGGTAAAATATTTGTTTACATGATGGCTATTAAATTAATGAAAAAATATATTCAAGATTAAACCATTATAATATTATGCAAAGCACAACAGTGTCATGTAAATTCAGCTTTTTAGTCTGTGTAAGTCAGTATCAAAGTCAGGGAATTTAATATATGGCTTGGACTAGGAACATAATTTGTTTGAGGTTAAATGCTATGTAATATCTTTTACTGTCACTTTTAATCACTGAGACCATTACTCTATTAACATCTTTTCAGGGAAAAGTATTTTACTGACCCCAAGCCTGTTTAATCAGAAATAACCATCAAAGTACTTACAAATGCTTTCTCCCCCCAGACAAGCTTGGACCAACTGTCTTTGCTCCAGTTAAAATAGATTTTGTTGGAAACATTAAGGTAAGTGTCATATAGAGATTTATTTATTTAAGATTTTTAATTACATGAACAGTGAATTTAAACTGGGATATTGCATATGTCATTAGCATTAGGGGTGAAAATGCATCGACACATCTAATGATTTATTTCAGTGCATCATGTACAGAAACTCATAATTGGACACTTTTTTTTAAGTCTAATAATTTAAAAAAAAGTCTTTGGCCACCATTAGATTTGTTGTTTCAGCTGTGGTTTATGACCATTTCTAATCTCTCTGTCTCCACCTGAACAGTGGAATCCGATAAAAAAAGTTATAGAGATGTTTATTAATATATATTAAAAGATTTAATGACTTGGATAGTACTGACACAAGCCTAAAATACTTAAGGACAGTATAAGCATATTCTTTGTGCCAATGGGAATCACACTATGTACTGACTTTAACAGAAGATTTCATTTTGTTCAGATTTGTTTTTATTTTTGAGTATATTTCCTTTCTGTTTGCATCTTAATAAAGAGACCAAAACAATCCTTAATCATTTAGTCTAAACCATTTGTCACAGTACTGTGCAATATATCCAAATTAGACTGAATCAGAACAATTTTGGCAACAAGAACAAATATTTAGTTGATATGTTTGACGAGTAAAGGTGAAGCAATTTTATATTTGTTTAGTTTGTAACACTTTAAAATAATGGCAGATTAGTTAATGTATTTACAAACATGAACAAACTATTAGTAATCCATTTATTATGGTATTCATTCATCTTATCTGTTATTTAAGTTGCAGTTCATATTAACTAATGTTAACAAGCACAACTTTGTATTTTAATAATGCATTAAAATACATTTTTTAATTGTGATTAATAAATGCTTTACAAGATTATTAATACTTAGATAATGTTAGTAAACACATGAACTAATGGACCATTATTCTAAAGTTGTTTTTTATATACAAATTATAGGTTAAAGTGCCAGAACACTTTGCAAACAGGCTGTACTTATTTTGGGGAACCACAAGAGGGCATAATAACTTGACCTAAGAGATTATCGTTTTTTTATTTGCTCCATCAGAAAATCCAGCAGAAGGTGGTGTCAGATCCGGAGAGTTTCCCCACCTTACAGAGCATTGTGCTGCATGAGGTGAAAACGGAGGTGGCACAGGTGCGAAACTCGGCCACAGAGGCGCTCCTGTGGCTTAAACGCGGACTCAAGTTCCTCAAAGAATTCCTCTCCGAAATCAACACAGGGATGAAGGACGTCCAAGGAGCTCTTTGTAAGTCACATGATCATATGTAAAAATGTTTTGTGTTAAAAAATTCAACTTTTTTTATTTCAGAATGCAGACGCAACTTTCATTTACCTATGGTGTAATCAGTGATTGTTCATTTCTCCTGTTGATTTTTTTTTTTTTCAGATAATGCATATGGAAAGACACTACGGCAGTATCATGGATGGGTCATTCGAGGTGTTTTTGCAGTAAGAATTGTTATTTTTTTCAATTTAAAAGCAAACGTTTGGTCTGAAAACCGACTTTTAGAGGAATCAAACAACAATAGGTTAACAATAATCAAAATAGCAAAATGTTTTATGAGAAAAATGTTTAAAACTAAACCATTTTGTGTAACTTCCGGTAAGCATTGTCCGTCATTGACATCTTCGTTTGAGGTGCTTTTCGGTGCATTAGCTAACAGGACTGCATTTTGTCCGTCTCTCAACACAGCGCCTCCACGCTCATTTCAACTACATGTTTTTCATTATCAAGAGATAGAAACACACAGTTCTGTCAAGCTGATGGCGCTAATGCACCAACAAATGCACCTTAAGAGAAGTGCAAAATTATGATGGTTTACAAAAAAAGGATATTTTTCTTACCAAATTGAATAGATTCACTAAAAAACCCCTTTATTCAACAACCGTAGCCATGTGAGGCACTTTTCATTATGGATGGAATTTGGAAATAAAAATCAGCCACCCTTTGCTATTGTAGAGATGGAAAAGCCCAAGATAATTTAAAAATAACTAACTAGTTTGGATAAACTAACTCTCTATGTAATATCACTCACTCAAGCAAGCAAGACATTTCAGCAAGTGAGCACAATTTTGATAAATGTGATACAGATTTTTACAGACTTTATATCAACAAACAAGAAGGTATAATTAAGTACATATTACAATCAATCCTCTAAATTCTTTGTCAAAGAAAATAGTTTAGAATAAATCTGGAGCAAATCATTGAGTCTCAGAGAAACACTGCAGTGTTTAGCTCCTTAATTAAAGGGATAGTTCAACCAAAAAGGAAATCTCTGAAGAGTGTCATCAAGACTGCTGGTTGATGGGACCCATTGACTTCCATAATAATTATTTTTCCTAATATGAAAGTCAATGGGTACCTATAAACCAGCGTCATACAAAATATATATTTTTTTGTGTAGAATAAAGAAACTCATAAAGGTTTAAAACCACATGAGGGAGAGTAAATGATAAGGCAATTTGGGTGAACTATCCCTTTTTTAAAACAGAGTGAGCCGATGATTCAGTGATGCATTCATAAAGCATTTAGTCTTATACTTTGTTTCTAAATAAGTCCGCAATGAATCATTTAAATGAACAATTCAGTGAATCACTCATTAAGACAGGGACTTGTGGCCACCTTCTGACAGTTTTAGTGCCATATTTTATTCATCCATCAAACCAGCCATAGTACTAACACAAAAATACTTTTGTATGGTATGGTTTGGAACAGCTTGACTGTTTTCATTTCCACTGCAAGTTAGTGCAGCTTAAAGTGGGTGGGATTATTGTTATAGTAACTCCGCCACTGGATCTGCTCCTCGGCTACCAACGAAAGGATGGTCTGGACCTTTTCTATTGACCACGATGCAGCCCTTTCAGGTATCTTTTTCTAGCAGTGGTATGAAAATGATAAAGAATACTATTTAAATATAACAGATTTAGCGTATTGTATCGCAAATCTAATAGTGCTGGTAGTGACAATTCTCTGAGCAATCAGTGATCAGCTGTGTAATTATCATGTTTTGGTAACTCTATGGCCACTTGGAACCTCAACCAAGTTGAAAAAAAAAAAAAAAAAAGCACTAGGTACAGAATGCAGTGGAAAAGCACCCAAAAGTGAGCGGTACAAACTGAACCGCACTGTACCATGCAGTAGAAAAGCGACTAGAAACACTCTCAGTAAAATAATATTTAGTTATCGTTATCGAAACAAATCCCCAAAAATATGAGGGTGTTATAATTATTATTTTCAAATTGCAGACCTCTCCTATGGACAACATTGTGACTCAGTTTGTGTGTTTGTTTTGGTGTGTGTTAGCTGGCTCTACGGGCTGCGCCTTCTTACGAGGGCTTCATGGCCGCTCTGGTGTCTTATGAAGGCGATGAGCTGAAGGAAGGCTTCACGACCGGGATGCATCAAGACCTGGACATCTACCTGCCGGCTATGGAGAACCAGCTCTCCATCCTGGATGCTCTCTATGAAGAATACGGCTTGGAATCAGACGAGATTGTGTGACCAACGCAAATGCACAGTGAAACAAATCTTTCTTCTGATGGAACTCAGCGGTTTCAGCGGTGGAGTTTAACCGCTGTGGGGTAACCAAAAAACAAAGTTAGTGTTAAAGAAGGCGATGAGGTTTCTGCAAGAGATGACCAGTAGGATTGTGTTTGGAAACGTGGCATCAGTAACAGTCATTCCTGCAGAATTTGAGCAGCCGCATCGTAAAACAAATGATAGATGGAGCATTTTGATTCCAAGTGTTTTCAGAGAGCAGCTGTATTTTTTAGAAACCTTCAAGTGTTTTGTTGACATTGGTTGTAGGTCTTTTCAATAAGCATGTAGGCGTCAAGAGTCCAAATGGCAGATATGGTGAAGATTTTGTTTAGTTGGCAGTAAAGGTGTTAGTCGCAGTATCTTTATTCACAGTAAAAGTGCAAGACCGCTTTGTATTACGTTTCTTCTGATGCTCACGTTTCATTAGTTTTAGGCTAGCACGAAATGGAGGCATGCAGAGGCTTTTGGGAATCACAAAAATTGTGATTCATAAAAAAACAAGTGCTAATGTTTAAGGAACACTCTGCTTTTTTTTGGAAATAGGCTCATTTTACAACTCCCTAGAGTTTAAAAGTTTAGTTTTACCATTTTTGTTAAGCCATTCAGCTTTATTCTGGGTCTGGCTAAAGCACTTTTAGCACTTTTAGTTTAGCATAAATGGTTAGGACATTAACATCTCGTTTATTAAAAAAAAAAAAAAAAAAAAAAAAAAAAGAGTTTAATATTTTTGCTACTTAAAACTTGACAGTTTTGTACTTGCATAATGTACTATGACTGACGAAAAATTTTAAGTCGCTATGTTCTAGATAAGTGTTTCTCAATCACATTCATGGAGGACCACCAGCACTGCATGTTTTGGATGTCTCCTTTGTCTGTCACACCCATTACAGGTCTTTCAGTCTCTGCTAATAAGCTGATGATCTGAATCAGGTGTGTTTGATTAAGGAGATATGGAAAATGTGCAGATCTGGTGGTCCTTCAGGAACATGGTTGAGAAACTGTTCTAGACCGATATGGCTAGGAACTATACCCTCATTCTGGTGTAATGATCAACGGGCTTTGCTGTCGTACAATGGCTGCAACCTGCGCAATTATTTTATTGCGATTATTATTAATTATATCATTGCCCTATCTGCAGCCATGGTACAGCAGCAAAGTTCCTTGGTTTCTTATGCCAGTATAAAAACATAGTTCCTAGTAATATTGACTTAGAAAATAGCAACTTTTCATTTTCTTAATGTTAGTATGCGATGTAACTACAGAAGATTCAAGCATTCATTATCAGAGGATTCAAGCAAAAATTATCTAAATTCTTTCTGTTTTTTTTTTAGGGAGAAGCTAATGGTCTAATCCAATTCAATGATTTATGCTAAGATAAAAATTCTCTCACCAGACCTGGAGATTGGCTGAATTAATAAAAAAAAGATAAAACTCAACTGTTTAACTCTAGGTGAGTTGTAAAATTAGCCTATTTCCAAAAAAAGTGGAAATAGTATGGGCTATTTTTTACAGTGATATAATCTTTCAACGTTCACAATTCAGGATTCATAGCATGATCAGTTCGGTTGGAGGGACCAAAGGAGTTTCTGATTTCCTGAAAAGAAAAATCACTCTTTCCCCAGTGACTTTATTTATTGACTTATTTATATGAATATCAGTTCTAACTTTTGGTTTTCCTATAAGAATCACACTGTGACATTATCCGATCATATGATTGATGCCAATTTGTGCACGTTGCATTGCATGGGGTTTGTTTTTATATTTCTGATTCAGTAATTCAGATTTAGATTGTTAAATGGTTAGCAGATGACGACTGTTCTCCTAGGTTCACATTTGAATCTAATTGCATTTCATAAGTTTTGAACTAAATTCCAACTAAGTTTTATATTTATAAATGGGTTCTTATAACCTCGCCGCATATGTTTAATTGAATTTTTGGCTGAACTGTTAGTTTTCAATCCAATGTGTCCTTGGAAATGGACAGTTGACCTAAAATAATTATAGTAATCATATATAAATCAATATATATGTTTATATATGTAATATATTTATAATCAAATAAAGTTGAAGCTCTGATATGCCAGAACAAACTGGCGTGATGTAATTTGGCGTGAAGAAAGTTGATAACTAAAGTTGTATTCAGACATTTTTCAAAACATCTTTTAAAGTAGCGAGTAACTCACATATTTGTTTTGTTTGCTAACTGAGGAATATTAATACGATTTCATTTCAAAAGCAGACATGGCAGAAGTAGCGGTTTTACTTCTTCCAGGAATAGCACACACAGGATCCATGTTGTCATTTACAAGTGTTAAAATGTCTATATGCTATGCATTTTTGTATGTATTTACTAATTGTAATTTTAAAGTTGTATGTCATTTATAACAAACTGCCTGCAGTGTGTGTGTCTTTTTTTAGTCTTTGCATATGCAGCTGGTAAATTATCTATTTTCAAAGTCAAGGGGAGATCAGCAGGAGGCATTAACCATTCTTCTGGCAGTATTAGACACAAGTAATGTTACATGGTTGTTATGACACTCAATCCTTCAATATCTGGATGTGGTTGCTGGGAGACTCTCACCATAACAAGGATGATCACTAGACCCAATATAATAAGTGCCAAGATTAGAAGGATTGTTTTTTCTTACATGCACTTGTGCATGTGTGACAAATGGACAAAGGTTTCTGGTACTCAGAATAATTAGAAGCAGTGAATACTTTCTTTGACAATGTATTCTACAAAACATATGCAGATTCGAAATGTGTTTCTGTAACTAAAAATAGCATTTATTAAATGGGCATCGTTACATTTTCGAACTAAACTAGGTTCCATACACAACGGAAAAACTAGCTATGCAGCGCTGCTCCATCATTTCCAGGGGCTGATGGGAAGGCATTCAGGAGGGCAGACGGCAGGGTGGAATTGGCACTTAGATACCAAATTAACCTCTTGCAACACCCAAAGCAATCTATCAACAACAACTTGGCCCGTGAACTGAGTTTTCCAGTGACCTGAATTCAAGCTTCTTGGAAGGAGAGGTTTAATGTTAATTGGATTGCAGCCATTCGAAGATAACGTAAAATGTTCTTGATTGAGCAATATCACTCATGCTTTTATACAGCACTTCAATAAACGAGAAGTTAATAGGGTAGCTTACATAATCAAATAGAATGCGTGCTGCTTTTCTGTGTAAACAGATATTATTTTGCCCAATACTAGTCAAAGCTTGTCTCTATAGAAATGTACAATATTGTGTCAAAGAAGCTTACATAAGTTTCAATTTGAGCTTATTGTGTTGCATGTACAATGTAAAAAGCAACAGTCCAAGTACTGAGCCCTGCCGTACACCGTACTGAACTTGACTAATATCATATCTCTTTATTTATTGCAGGGCTGTCAATCTCAAACCTGGAGGGCCACAGCTCTGCACATTTTAGTTTCACGCTTACCTGCAGGTTTCAAACAAGACTGAAGGACTCAATTAGTTTGATCAGGTGTGTTTAATCCCCAGCGACTTTATTTATTGACTTATTTATATGAATATCAGTTCTAACTTTTGGTTTTCCTATAAGAATCACACTGTGCTCATTATCCGATCATATGATTGATGCCAATTTGTGCACGTTGCATTGCATGGGGTTTGTTTTTATATTTCTAAAGTAATTCAGATTTAGATTGTTAAATGGTTAGCAGATGATGACTGTTCTCCTAGGTTCACATTTGAATCTAATTGCTTTTCATAAGTTTTGAACTAAATTCCAACAAACAGTTTTATATTTATAAATGGGTTCTTATAACCTCGCCGCATTTGTTTAATTGAATTTTTGGCTGAACTGTTACTTTTCAATCCAATGTGTCCTTGGAAATGGACAGTTGACCTAAAATAATTATAGTAATCAGTTGATGCCCTGTAATTTTGAACAAAAAACAAGTTCGTTTCAGGAGTTTGACAAAGCTTTCCAAAAAGTTCTAAACAAAGTTAATAACTTCAACACACTTACCTGCAGGATTCAAACAAGCCTGAAGGACTCAATTCGTTTTATCATGTATGTTTAATTAGAGTTAAGGCTAAAATGTGCAGAGCTGCAGCCCTCCAGGAATTGAGCTTGACACCTGTTTGGCTTACTGCTACAAATTATTAACAGGTATGATAAAGACAGGTATGATCTAAACCAGTGGTTCTCAACCACGTTCTGTACATTTACATGTCTTCTAAACCAAACACACCTGATTCAGATCATCAGGTTATTAGCAGGGACTGAAAGACCTGAAATGGGTGTTACAGACAAAGGAGACATCCAAAACATGCAGTGCTGGTGGTCCTTCAGGGACATGGTTGTGAACCATGCCAATGCCAACAGGATTTTCAAAATGCTGAGGTCGATTGTATTAAATGCAGAACTTTGACAAGAAATGCACCCTATAACAAGCCAAAGGAAAGTAAGCAGATTTTTTTTAAATATTGCTTTTGAGTTGTTCCACGTCTTTTTCATCACAGTAATCTTCACAAACGAACACTTTAATAAATGTTGAAGACTGTAGACAAATCACCAGCAGTAAAATATTTGAGATTAGCTATTACATTGCAGTGGCTATTTAGAAAGTCTGTACTGTACAATTTTTGTACTGATAGATCATATTTGCAGTAAGTGCAAATAGATGCTCTAGATATATTAGATCTAGCTCAAGCTATATTTCATACTATTTAAAACTAGCAGTTTTCTGCAAGAAGTGTAAATGATAATTCGATTCTGTTTGGCAGATACAGAGGCTACTATTTGCACCTCAGTATTGTAACACGATGCAATAATAGCAGACTGTGGAAATGATATATTTATTCAAATAATAAATACTTTACGAAACTTGTTAGACAATTCCACTTTTAGTGCATTTCATTTTTATTGAAAATACATTCTAATGTGATTGGAAAAGAGAGCTTTTTTTTTTTTTTAACATTTCCTGATGTTAAAATAGGATTCAAATCTCAACGATTTTAAGGCCCACCACAACGTGCGGTTTTCCCCACCCACCGATATTGATTGACATGCAATACACGTATTACCATGTCTCAGTATTATTGCGTATAATCATGTCCACAAAACAGAATTTGCAAAGAAACTGGGATTAAAAGATCTGTTTCAACTCTGTGATGCAACTTAAGAAGCAGTAAGGGCTATACTTTTTATTCATTTATTTTATAGCATTTTAACTATACTTTTTGGCACCAAAACAGCTACAATTCCCCCTGACCCCAAAATGTTCAATTTCGACAGGGTATAATAAATGATCTGTGAGGTATTATGACCTGAAACTTCACAGACACGTTCTGGAGCCACAATAGACTTGCAAAAAGGCCTTTAAGAATTTTGAAGAAATTTTTATAAAATGCTTAGTTAGAAAAGCATTGCTTGCACTTCATGAATGGAGAGGAGAGTGAAAGAAAATCTGAGTTTACCAAAATACAACCTGCTTTTGACAATGTTAGCTTCACAGAGTAAATTACCATGGTAACTGACTGAATATGTTACGTCCCTTTAATAAACAGGCTTAATTTCCACCGCTTTTGTAATGGATATGCGGTTTTGCAGGCAGAATCTTGTTGCACTGAAAGGCCAAAATGTAAGTAGCATTTTAGAATTTTTTTTTTATATGAGCATATATGGGCCCCACGGTGGCGCAGTGGGTAGCACAATCGCCTCACAGCATGAAGGTCACTGGTTCGAGCCTCGGCTGGGTCAGTTGGCATTTCTGTGTGGAGTTTGCATGTTCTCCCCGTGTTGGCATAGGTTTCCTCCGGGTGCTCCGGTTTCCCCCACAAGTCCAAAGACATGCGGTACAGGTGAATTGGGTAAGCTAAATTGTCCGTAGTGTATGAGTATGTATGAATTTCCCAGGGATGGGTTGCGGCTGGAAGGGCATCCGCTGCGTAAAACATATGCTGGATAAGTTGGCGGTTCATTCCGCTGTGGCGACCCCAGATTAATAAAGGGACTAAGCCGAAAAGAAAATGAATGCATGAATGAATGAATGAATGAATGAATGAATGAGCATATATTTTTTTCCTGGCTAATATGCATTCATTTTTTTCAAGTTTATAGGTGTGTTTGTGTATGTCTTTCAGTCTATTGCAGCTTGCATGTTTACCATTCTCTCCTGTAGGTCAGGGATTTTGATTGGGGCCTCGGGTGACAGCTGGATCCGCCCTGTTTCCTGCCTGGGAGGCCCTCTGTCCTCCGTCTACACCGGCACCTGAAACCGGACACCACTAAACCTGCATTCCGATAATCCATCAACATACAATATGGCAGCCACATAATATATATTTGCCTATATATTATAAACACAGTCTATAGAGCTATATTTGAAATGTCACCTTTATTCACCATTCATGACATTTCTCCACGGAATGAGTGAATGAAAATAGGTTAGTGAATATGGACACCAGGTGCACTGGATCACATTATCTTCCAAATGTCTTCTATAGGTGAAGATGCAATAGGGGATCATCTTAAAGAGCCCCTATTACGCATTATGAAAGGTCATATTGCGGTTTTGGGGGTCTTCAACAACAGGTTGATAGGCACGCAAGGTCAAAAACACTTTCATTTTCTTATAATATGCATTTATTTTTACCTAATTATCCCAACGACTCCCAAAAGATTAGTTCAGCGACTCATTTGTTCTAAAGCCCTCCTTAGCGTGACGCTAATCTGTGGTGATTGGTCCGATGACCCAGTCTGTTGTGATTAGTCGACTGAGTTCAGAGCAAGATGGAAAGATATGCCCGCCACGGTTATAAAGTAGCCAGAGTATATGTGAGGCCAATGCAGGAGTGCATTAAAGCAATGCCATTAAACACCAGCATATTGCTCTACCTTTAACCACAATTCTAAGTAAAAACAATGACACACATTCAGTATTAATCGATACTGCGGCAAAAACTATTTTGAAATTGACCACACCACTGGTGTGTAGGAACAGCTGATGGTGGCCACAGCAACGACAAAAGGCAGAGGATCGTGAGCTCAGAAAGGCGCGTTCACGTTTTACCAGATCCGGCACTTTATATTTGGCGACGTCTCATATCGACGTCGATGTGAGCAGGCAAAAGATTCAAACACAAGACAAATCATTTATTTGACTCTGAGTCGACTCTTTCATTTAAGAATCAATAGTTTTTAACATGGTGCACTTTCAGATTTAAACCTCAGCTGGGTGTTTTTATTCACTTAGCTGTGTTACACACTACATGGAAGGTCATTTTCAAAAACCCATAATAGGGGCTCTTTGAGAAACTATTTTTGTTATGCTGATTGAAAGTCTCTTCACATCCTGATGGCAATCATTCAATTAAGTGGTCCAAAAGTATTTATATGTATTTTAATATTCTGTGGAAGGTGTAGGACCAAATTAAAAACATTTGGTCCAAATATTACGACAGGCTGCCCTAAAATATGTAATATGTACAAAATATGTAATTTTTAAAGTTTGGTATTGAAAGTACTAACTGTACTGTAACGTTTCCTCTCTGGCGAATGTTTCATGATGCGTTTAGGAGGTGTGACTTTAAAAAATTATGTGGGTGAAAAATGGGTGGAGGGTGGAAAGTAGCCTTTCAATGCTATCAGGCTAACATTAGCATTTTTTTCACAAAATATTGCACCTTTAACATTCATTCAAATATCTATCTAGTGAATGCATCCTTGTCGTATTTGAGTATTTTATCACTTTTGAGTATTTTATCACTTTTGTGGATGGCACGTATTACAGAATGAACTGAACAAACACGTTATGAAGGTTAACAAGGGTGAAAGCATACAAATCATGAGGATGGAAAGTCTGTAAACTAGTTCAGTGGTTTCTCAGCACATCCCATAATGATCATGTGTTTGGTCCGTCGGTGGAGAGTAGGTGTTTTTTTTGTGAATAGACCCTTTTCACAATGACATCACTTCACTTCACCCTCTATCGGCAACGCAGTGTATTTTTAGTTCCGGTTTACCTTATCCGGTAGTACCTGAATGAATGGGAGACTTCTCTGGAAAATTTACAATTGAAAATATTAACATTGCACATTGTGAGTTAAGTCTGTTAAAGTATTCTACGTGTGTCCAAATGTTTCTCTTTCAATACTGAACTGCTTTCTGAGTTGATTAAGAACATGTCTTAAGTTGATTAAGAACTGCTTTCTGAAATGATTAAGTTATTAAGAATAGGAATAAGTTTATTGTTTATCTAAAGGAAATGTTTGCAACCTTTTCACTTATTAATTCAGTTTATTTCCTCAATAATAGATTTATTTTTACTTTGATGCTGTACAGTTGTTGCCAAAAGTTGAGAATGACATAAATATTGGAAATTGGAAAAGTTGCTGCTTAAGTTTTTATAATAGCAATTTGCATATACTCCAGAATGTTATAAGTAGTGATCAGATGAATTGCATAGTCCTTCTTTGCCATGAAAATTAACTTAATCCTGAAAAAAACTTTCCACTGCATTTCATTGCTGTCATTAAAGGAGCTGCTGAGATCATTTCAGTAATCGTCTTGTTAACTCAGGTGAGAATGTTGACAAGCACAAGGCTGGAGATCATTATGTCAGGCTGATTGGGTTAGAATGGCAGACTTAACATGTTAAAAGGAGGGTGATGCTTGAAATCATTGTTCGTTCATTGTTCAATTATGGTGACGTGCAAAGAAATACGTGCAGGCATCATTGTGTTGCATAAAAATGGCTTCCAAGGCAAGGATACTGTGGCTACTAAGATTGCATCTAAATCAACAATTTATAGGATCATCAAGAACTTCAAGGAAAGAGGTTCAATTCTTGTTAAGAAGGCTTCAGGGCGTCCAAGAAAGTCCAGCAAGCACCAGGATCGTCTCCTAAAGAGGATTCAGCTGTGGGATTGGAGTGCCACCAGTGCAGAGCTTGCTCAGGAATGGCAGCAGGCAGGTGTGAGCGCATCTGCACACACAGTGAGGCAAAGACATTTGGAAGATGGCCTGGTGTCAAGAAGGGCAGCAAATAAGCCACTTCTCTCCAAAAAAAACATCAGGGACAGATTGATCTTCTGCAAAAAGTATGGCGAATGGATTGCTAAGGACAAACAAAAACCCACTAATTCTGACAAACTCCAAGTAGTGATTATGAAAGAATGGGTTGCTATCAGTCAGGAATGGCCCAGAAGTTGATTGAGAGCATGCCCAGTCGAATTGCAGAGATCCTGAAAAAGAAGGGTCAACACTGCAAATACTGACTCTTTGCATAAATGTCATGCAATTGTCGATAAAAGCCTTTGAAACGTATGAAGTGCTTGTAATTATATTTCAGTACATCACAAAAACAACTGAAACAAAGATCTAAAAGTAGTTTAGCAGCAAACTTTGTGAAAACTAGTATTTGTGTCATTCTCAACTTTTGGCCACGACTCTATATTATTTGTTATGTGAATGTTCCAGCATGAGTAAATTCTTTATTAATTTTTCTCATATTATCTGGTATTTCATCTATAAATGAAATGTTTCAACATTTCTTATTTACTGATCCATGTTTTTTTTTAGTTTCTCTATTTGAATGAATTAAGACCTTTTTTTGTCCTGCCGCCACTTACTGGGTGGTTTTAATTTAATATTTGTATACCTTTTATCCTAATTAATAATAAGTTATAAATAATTTCGAAATCTAATAATAGTACGTTTCAATCTTATAATTAAAATGCAGTCTTCTTATTGTTCAAAAACAGCCCTAGTGACAATCTAACCATATCTGTATTAAATATACAGCTGACTGGGTGAATTATCTATGTGGAGAAACTATGATGTCAATTTGTATGCAAAAACCCTGAAGCGAGTTAGCATTTTAGCAGTTCCGGTTCCCTCGTCCCTAAGTCAATGTTTTTTTAATGGGATTTCGGTAAAATCGCTTAAATAAGGTTCGTGGTTACCACAAACTCAATATACGTTCACGGTTTGTTCTATAAAATAAAACACATCAGTTACATCGTACTCTTGATTTTTTTTTAAATCAGTTACGCTTCTTTAAAAACATGGTTGCTATTAAGTTGCTAAATGGGACTACATCATCGAGCTGATTTGTCTGGAACCATATGCTGCGTCCCAATTCGCATACTATCAATAATAAATAGTATTTGAAAATAGAGTTAGTATGTCCCAAATCGTAGTATGTTGAAGAGTATGTCAAAGGTTCCCGGATGGTTTACTATTTCTGGTCACAATTTTAAATGTAGAACTACAAACGCGGGTGAAAAGTGTACTTAAGTGTATAAACTACAAACATGATGGACGCGCGAGACCAATCGTCAAATAGAGAGGCTTCGGTAAAGATGTTTGTATGATTGTTAATATCTAGCCAACTGGAAAATATTTAAATCGCATTGTCTGTGTTATATTTCATCTACAACAACACTACTGAACTTATATCAAGACGTGTTTGGACATTAACTTCTGAGTGCATAATTATCCAAAGACCTGAGGAGATTTCTCTGCATGAAAGACTCGTGAATGGGAGATTAACCTGCTGCTGCTTCTCCAATAAGGTAGGAAATTAAATACGACAGAAATGTGGATGATGTGTTGGTGATTGACAGGGCTCGTAACTAAGCAACATAAGGATCTTTTAACGAGGAAGTAGTATGTCCCAAAGCTTGGATACTCTTCTGTTACACACTCAAAAGTATATATTTTTCCTTAACAAAAACGTACATGTTTTAGGGCGTAGTATAAGTATGCGAATTGGGACAGTATCCGTGACGTCACCTATGGTTTCTGAAAAACGCAAAAGAAGCTTCAAGTAGGCGTGGCCAACCGTCGCCATTTTGTTCGCGCGTCATCGCACCAATCGGGGGGATACCAAACAAGGGCAAAGAGGCGGAGCTACAGACGCCTGCTAGCATTTAGCTTAGATGGGCTTTTCTTTGGGAGAAACGCTTAATACTTCATTACCTGCGACTCATTTGTGTTCTGACCACTTGTGCTTGGTTGTATACTAAATCAATAAAGTGTTTAGACTTTTGAAAACACTGTTGTAATACGTTGAGCCACTATTGTCCTTATGATGTTTTTCTACAGGAGGAAAGTGCAAATTACTTCCAAACACTTAAAATATAGTCAGTGTTAGTAAATCAAGTCATGTCAAGTCGAGCTTTATTGTCATTCCGCTACATGTGTGGACATACAGAGGAACGAAATGTCGTGTCTCGCAGGACAACGGTGCTACATGGATTAATCATAAATACAAACACAACACTGGACATAAGAGCTATTTAAAAAAACTATGCATAACTAACATATACTATAAAATAAGATAAGATACTTAAACTATACACATAAGACCGGCTATACAAGTACTTTTCCATGAGACTGAATAATGTTGTGCAGGATACTGTGCAAAAAAAGGTATTTAAGGTCTAATACTGTGCAAGAGGTGTTTAAGGTTGAAGCAAGCAGTGCAACATGATTGTGGTACATTTATAGTAAACATTGAGTCCTTGTGAAACCCCGCCGGTCCTACACCACCCAACCCGCTACGGGCTGGGATCGAACCGGCGAGGCCACGTGAATGGTTTGTGAGCACAATTAAGTGCACACAGCATGCCATATCATCTCACAATTGTAAGAAATAATTCAAAAAGCAACTGACTGTGTAAAGCCACATAATACAAAACAAAAATACAATGTATATGCCGAGTTCAGCGGCTAATCAGCCGGAATCAGCTGAGGTGCCGTGACGGCGACCAGCCTAGCTGTCACTCAAGTGGCCACGCCCTTAATTATGCAGACTTAATATAACTTAATATAAACGAAACGGATGAGTTATAAAAAAATTCACCCCCCCTCACAGTTGTCATGAAGGGTAGTCTTAGCTATATGAACCAAAATCGTTCTTTGTACCAGGCTGTAAACACCTTTTTTCCTGCTGTAAAGTTGGCCATTTTAACAGTGGGGTCAATAGAAATTTGCTCTATTATGGAGCCAGGACTAGCGAAATTTCGATGAATTACAGTTTGAGTTACTTCCGTATTTCCTCCACGAGTGAGAGCGGAACGCAGCCCACTTTAAATTTACAGCTTGCATTGGGCATTTGAATTTAACTGCTTTTTAGTTAAGTATTTTCATAAGTATTTTACAGTTTGTAGTATTGTTCTAATTGGGCATTCATATTATGTGTATATAATGCTTTCACTTGTAGAGACGTCATGACAGATTCATTTATTGATCATTTATTTTAATAAAGATACTGCTTACCATAGTACAGCCTGTCTCTTTCCTGCTCTCAGTAATGCAAATGTGTGAATACATTTGTAAAAAATATAAATATTTACTGTACTGACATTTTAACGTGGTCCTTTTACACTAACATACATCTAATGATTTTCGTCGTATTTTTCTTCATCTGAACACATTTAACTGGATGTCATAAGTGCGATATTTACACTCCTCCTTAAACTCATGCATATGTGACTGTGGGCTGCTTTTCGCTGTACTTCGTGACAAAAAAATTGAATATTAAATGTTGTTCTCTATCCACGATGGGACTTGCAGGCATTCAATAGACGTACCCCTCATTTCTGTCGTCTATGAAAAAGAATATGGGGTTTGTAATTGACTGCCATAGCTAGGTTTTCACTAAGGTAAGTGGGCTGTATGCACACGGGCGAAACACTTATTTAAATATATGCTATTAATATTAGGCACATTTTAAACACAACAACTGTAAAGCAAAACAAATGTATTTCCCACAGGAAAACTATCCAAAACGTATAATAACAATGCATGTTTAACAGGACTTGATATTAACTTTTTTGATCACCAGCCACTGTGGCTAGTAGTTTTTCAACATTTCTAGCCACTCACCATTTTACTAGCCACGATTTTGTTGTTAGGAAAATATATATTTGTATGCATATATTTGACTTTGGCATGCTAAAATTGCTTAATTTAAATTTTGCATTATATCCACGAGTCCCCATTCATTTCACGTTTTGTGTGTTGTGTATGACCTTGCTCAATGAGCATGAGCAAATGGGCTGTGATTTCATAGTGTCGCATTGCAATTAGTTCTTGTTTCACAAGACTTTTCAGGGCTCAACACTAAGGATTTACCAAATTTTTCTCTGGCCTCACCAAAAATAAACAAATAATAAATAAATCAATAATTTCTTATCCACAAATTTAACTGAAGGTCCCAGATCACCAGTTCACTATACATAAATGGGAAGTTAATCACCTATTAAAGCAATGCTATTGTAAAGGATGATAATTAAACCATAAATAAACAAAATAACTGTAAAAGAAAGCAGGTGAAAAACATACTGTGTGCCGTAATGGAAGGATGATCACGTGCACACGGTTAACGTTAGGCCCATTAATATTCTGTTCTGAGAATGGTTAAAGCGAAAGTGGCAACCTCTGCTGCTTACACAAAGACATTTTTTTAAAGAATCTCAAGCATCGCTTTTTGTCCTGTCCATTTCAAAGGGATCATCAGTTACGATCGCATCAGTTGCGTTTCCAGGCACGGTTGCTTCGCGCAAGGAAACAGGAGCGCGCAAGCATTTAAACACTCGCGCGCAACACATCAGCTGTACACTAAAGCCCTCGTAAGTGAGTGAGTCTCTCCATGCGCCTGATCATACTCTCATTTGGTATTCACTTGCTTTCTTTTGCTGGTGTGAACACAGTTGTTTTTGTCAGTCGTGCGGCTTCTCAATGGGCATCCTTATTGTTGAACTTTGCTTTTAAGAAAACTATAATTTAAAAATCAGCCAAAAAAAACGGCCAAAGTGGCTAGTGGGTGTGGTTCGCCACAGCTGAAATCTACCCGCATTTTATAGGTTGGTGGGTGTTAATGTCAAGCCCTGATGTTTAATACCTGTAATAATACTAAAATTATATATTATTTTTACGTATTTGTTTATATAGCATGGATTATAATATACTAAATCGAGAGAGTAAATCTTTTTTCATGAACCATATTTCTAAAAATAAGCTTAATACGTCGTCTATAGCAGAGTGGTGCTGACGTCACAGGCGAGTGCCCTGAAGTCAGTGTAGTCCATTTATAGCCTAATGTTAGCTTTTTAGTTCTTGCGTTTGCATTTAAGATCCAAAAGTGATAAAAGTTATATTACCGTGTGAGGATTATCCGGTTGGACAATACGTGTAAGTGTAACAAACTGTGTTTGAACACAGAGCTTATTATTTGCAATCTTCGAAAAGTCTATGGGAAAATCCTAGGGGATTTTATCGAGGGAACCAGTTTTATGCTAGCAGCTGATTGGCCTACAAGGTGACGTCATAGTTCCTCCACTCTGTTCTGTGTAGGCGGAACTGTGTGGAGTGAAACCGGACACTGCGTGAGGTCACGTGAATAGGGTCTAATAGCAGAGCCAATAGCAGAACAGCACATACGTGGGAGGTGGGTATAAGGATAGTAATGACCTATCTGATTGGTCAAATTTTGACAACCTCTGCATGCAACACATGCTTGGCACATAAAATAATGAGATCACAGCTATCTGCAATACTGACACCGCACTACCGCATATACTACTATTGCGGTAGTTCAACTGTACAGTATAACTGTTAACTAAAGCAGTGCACTTAAAGTCCTTTTTAACTACCTCTAGTGAACAAGCGCAATCTTTCTAGACTCCATTTACACCTGTATCAGATTGACAAAAATGTATCTCAATACCTGGTGTAAACTGAATCTTTATCATTAAAACACAAACAAACATTTTGTAAAATGAAAAAATTGCCTTTTCTTGTAATGTTCTTCTAGTCACCTGTTGTGCCTAATGAATCAGAACAAACTATTTAGTGTATGATAAAGAAATCAAATATAAGATATTAAATATGACAGAACACGACAACAAATAACACTGTGCAATATCAAGGAACACAACAGACTGACTGCGTCCATCTAAATAACTGGATGTGGATGAGAATAGTAGCCTTACACAAAGTTGCCAATGTAAATGGCCACTCCTATGTCCAAAATGAAGTGCACATTTGTGACAGTATATGGCTTAAAACGCAGGCATAAATCACCGTTTCCATCCAATGAGTCAAAGAGAACAAAATGATCACTTTCTGATGAACTGGCAGCAAACATCAAAAAGAAAAATGGGATTTGTCAAGGTAGGAAAAACCACTGTGGGCCTTTTTTCTTATATAATAAATCACTTGTGCCTCAAAAGCTGAAGACACAATGAACATGTGGTGGCTTTGAAAGGTGTGAGATGCTCTTTGGGAAGCATAAGCTCAAGACAGTTCTGGAGGTAAAAAAAAAAAAAAAACTAAAGCACTTTGATGACTTTGGCTTAGAGATGTTAAAATGATGCTACTGTCAAACAAGAAAGCTAAAAACTATATCCTGTAGCATCTGTCACTAGAACAGCTTTTGAGATCAGAGGAGTGAGGTTTACCCGCACAGCACTCATGGATATCCTTACACATGATCGGAATGTTATGCATGCTAGATGCTTAGAAACTTACAGCCAATCGCATGCCTCATTTTCCATACAGTCATGTGTGAACAGTGTTTCAGTGTTTAATTCCTTAACTATCACCCCACTTTTTGAGTTCTCACTTGAAAATGATATATAGTTTGTCAAGATAGGCTAAGATTTTGTCCAAAAAATTATAATAAATGAGTATGTACAAAACATCCCACCTATGTAGTATGCTGACAGTTAAGGGATTAGGGGAGGCAAAGTCAAATGGTGCCAGAAAATATGATAGTTGGACTGAAGAAGGGACCGTCAAATTTTTACCTTTATATTCTAAAGAGTCCATTATATTCTAAAGAGTCCAAATGACTGTACTTTTAAATTAGTACACTATAGGGGGTCGATTTCGGACACAGCTTACAATTAGGACTTTCTGAGCCCCAGACAAGAAGATTAACAAAAAGTTTCCATCTAGCTGCAATGGAAAGTCCTAGCCACCTTATTTGAGGACCGGCAAATGCAACACCCTGTTCCACACACACCCCCCCCCTTCGAAGTCTCACATTGGCATCTTCCCAACAAAAGTTCAAAATCAGATTGTGTTATGCAATGCATATGCAAGATATCGCCTAGCTCATCTGCAGGCAAATTACTGTAATCAGATTAGTGGGTAAAGAAATGGCTATCTAATACGGTTACTGAACGGCAACCATCTTCAAAAAAAATCTCCATGCCCAGCTCAGAGTTCCTGCCAACCTTTACTCGCACGCACGCACGCACGCACGCACGCACGCACGCACACACGCGTATATGTGGCTTACGAGGGACTTTTCTATAGGGATAATGTATTTTGTAGATAGTTTGAAGATAGTTTGCAGTCTCATCAGCAGAAGCCAGCTTCAACACTTGCAATGAGTTCTTAAGGGTGAGTGTACTCTCAGCTGTCTTTATCAAAACTGGTTAAAAACCAGTATAATCTACATCCACACTAGCAGCTTACATACAAAGGAATTAGCTTTAAAAGATTTAACACTTAAAATGGCAAATATCACTTTAGACATAATTAATACATAGCAAATAGCAATATACACAGTTGTTTCTAATTCTTCAAGAGTCCAGGTCCACTCAAGAGCAGGTCTCTATGACCTCTGACCTAGCTGGGTAGATCCTGAGGAAACAAATCATTTGGCATACAGAAAAGCAATCACACACATATTATTCCAGTTTTACTCTAAAGTGAGATGACACTAATGTCATGATATAATCTAGGCTCTTAAACATAAAACTTTTTTAATAAGACATAAGAAAGGATATGTGTAACTCTATCCTGGAGCGGACATCCATCAGAAAATCCAGGCCATTGCCACCATGCCGCCCTGGTTAAGTAACTAATACATTTTCATTATTGGGTGAACTATCCCTTTATCGTAACACAGAGGTTATACCTACAGGTGTATGCATTTATACATTTTTGTGTCCTTGTAAACCACATAAACAACACATACACACACATATAAACATAATTATATAAAAAACCAGTCTAAAGTCACTGCTCAAGACCTTTGCAGGCTGTACGGTCTGTTCTCCAGACGCCACGAAGAGTTTCTTTCCTGGAAAACTGTGCGCAGCATCCCTTCTGTCTTTGTCACCTTCTGTCTTCTCTGTAATCAATACGCTGTCAGTCACTGTCAGGCCAAACGCCCACATCTACAGTCTGTGCGCAGCAGAAGTGCTGATGTAACTGCGGCTGGCTGTGATCGAGCAGAGCTTGCTCAGCTACAACACCTTGATGAGCAAACAAAAACTCAAATGTGCACCAATGAAGGCCGTCAACTGAAAAGTTAGACACTAACCTTCGTATTTCACCAACCAAAAGCAACTTCTGGAAAAGAAACAAAAACTTAAAGTACCCCTATTGTGCTGTTTTAAGGGTTGCAGATTTAGATTTTAAGGAGGCTTACGTGCATCCAAGGCCATATGTATCCAAATAAATGAAATATAAGTTTGTTGCCAAACCAAAAATTCAAACCTACGTTGGCTGAGAGAGCTCAAATTTGCTTTAAGAAAAAACGTTCATAGGAAAAACACTAACAATTATAGAAATAAAATAAAAATTTACATCATAAATTTGACAACACACACATAACATTTTTCACAACACATAAAAATAGATAAATGCACAGTAAATAGTACAGAAAATATGTCAACATAAATATGTCAAGGGACCTAAAAAAGGAACTGAACCCGGCTGTTTCCTGTTTAGAGTCAGTGGTGTAGTCGAAATCTAAAAGGTGAGTTTTTTTTATGTCTGGATCATTAAAAAAAACATATATATATATATATATATATATATATATATATCAATGATATATTGCCTATCATACTACAACCCCAAATCAGTATGGGAGAGTATGGAAAACAAATAAAAAATTTAAGTAGTGATTTCCAACATGATTGCCTTGTATTTCATTGCAGACAATATGAACACAAAATACTTCATGCTTTGTCTGGTCAACTTCATTTCATTTGTAAATATACATACTTTCCTGTCATTCAGGCCTGCAACACTTTCCAATAAAAGGGGGGGCCAGGCAATTTAGGGGTAGTAATCAGGCAAATTGGTTAAATGATGTGATTTGAAGCAGGTGGTGTCAACAGGTGATTGCAATTTTGATTTGGTACAAAAGCAGCGTCCAAGAAAGGTCTAGTCCTTTAGGAGCAAAGATGGGCCTAGGATCGCTAGTTTGCCAAAAAATATGTGAGAAAATTATTGAAAACAATGTTCCTCAAAGAAAGATAGAGATATTTCATGATATTTCAATATCCAAGTGACAAAGACATTTGGATATTTCACCTTTAACAGTGCATGACATAATTAAAAGATTCAAGGAATCTTGAGGAATTTCAGTGCATAAGGGACAAGACCGCAAGCCTAAGCTGAACAACCGTGATCTCCGATCCCTCAGGTGACACTGCATCCAGAATCGTCATTCATCTATCATGGGCTCAGGACTACTTTGGCAAACCTTTGTCAAGTACCACAATACGTAATTGCATCCACAAATGCCAGTTAAAACTGTACTGTGCCAAAAGGAAGCCCTATGTTAACAGTGTCCAGAAGTGTCGTCGACTTCTCTGGGCTTGGAGGTGTCCGGGATGGACCATCACACAGTGGAAACGTGTACTGTGGTCAGATGAATCAGTATTTCAGGTATTTTTTGGGAGAAATGGACGTTGTGTGCTCTGGACCAAAGAAGAAAAGGATCATCCAGACTGTTACCAGCAACAGGTCCAAAAGCCAGGGTCTGTCATGGTATGGGGTTGTGTCAGTGCCTTTGGCAAAGGTAACTTGCACTTCTGTGATGGCACCATTAATGTTGAAAAGTACATAGAGATTTTGGAGCACAATATGCCCATGCATATTTCAACAAGATAATACAAAACCACATTCTGCACACATTATAAAGTCCTGGCTGCGGAGGAAGAGGATACAGGTACTTGACTGGCCTGTCTGCTGTCCCGACCTATCTCCAATAGAGAATGTGTGGCGCATTTTGAAGCACAAAATGTGACAACGAAGACACCATACTATTGCCCACCTTAAGACTTGTTTGCAGGATGAATTGGACAAAATTACACCTGAAACATTTCATTACTTGGTGTCTTCAGTCCCTAAACACTTTTAAGTGTGGTGAAAAGTAATGGCAATATTACAAAGTGGTAAATGCTTTACTGTTCCAACTTTTTTTGAAATGTATTGCAAGAACTAAAATTGGAATACATGCTTATTTAAAAAAGAAAAGAAAAGAAAATCATGAGGAACACATTAAATAATATTTGTTGTATTGTCTGCAATGAAATACAAGTCAAAGTAAATGTAGAAATCACTACTTTCTTTTTCCATACTGTCCCAACTTTTTATGATTTCGGGTTGTAGAAAATGTCCCCAGTTAACATAGCACTGCAACACAATTTATGAGATTATTACTGTGTTTTGCTCTAAAAACTGTTGTGTTTAAATAATGTCCATCTGTAATACGATGTGTCCAATGAGAAATGAGATGATAATATATTATTTTGTGACTACCTACAATACAGGCTACAGTATGATTAGCATTATTAACAACAGTTCAATTTACTCACCTTTCACTTGTTTGTGAAGCCTGTTTGACTTTCTTTTGTTGGAAACCTGTAACCACCAGTATTTGCTTTTCCTACTATAAAAGTCAATGGCTAAAGTTTCCAGCTTTCTTCAAAATATCTTCTTTTGTGTTTAACAGAAAAGTCTGAAACCACTTTAGGGAGAAGTAAATAGTAAGTACATTTTCATTTTTGGGCAAACTACCGCTTAAATACGCAACATAAATACCTTATTCATATGAAAATCTAGGAATTGGCTTGAAGAACACACAAACCATATATTTGTGTGTTCATTTGTGATTAGTCAACATCTTCAGGGGTTTCTGTCTATATTAGGATTCTGTGGAATGCTATATGATTTATGAGCATTATGAATAAATGCACATGGCTGTGTTTAGTGCTCCATATTTGCTCATATATGCAAGAGTGTAATATAAAGACCAGCGATGCATCGAAAGTTAGCTTTTCAAGCTTTATTTTAACATCATTACAGGACTGTATCAAACATATCTGAACACTAACGGGAAATGACACTAGGACAAAACATTCAGTCTCTTTTTGTATTTGTTTGTTGTGCAATATTCGATGTTAACATCTTTCCTCTATTTGTACAAATATGAGGATAACAGTCAAGCTAAATGCACCTTTAACTCCAAAAATGCCTGAATAAATATACTGAAAGGTGGCAAGCTTGCTCTTTTTAACAAGAGTATATAATTGGAACATGCAGATGCACCAGGAAAATAACTTCAAGACACTTATTTCCATATCATTTCAATACAATATTTACAGGTAAGTCAGGAATATCACCCCAGTAATGTAAGCAAAGAGGTTTCTGTAGCAAATGTGTTGTATAGCTTATGGAAAACTGGCTTATATTTGATTTAAAAAAAAAAAGTAAAGAAACTCAAAGATACTTAAGCAAGATTTCACTGTATATAACAGTGAGTAAGTGCTGTACGCTACACCTCAGGTCCTGTAATCAAAAAGGCTTAAAAGCACACCATAATAAATGCTGAGGTATATTCAGACTGGACTTTGGCACTAGGTATAAATCGATATTTCAGCTTTTTTGGGACAAGAGTAACAGTCCAGCCTTTATCCAACAGTCTTTTAGCCTGAATAGCAGCAAAATGCTACCCCTGCAATAGCAGACAGTACTAAATGTTCAATAACAGCGATAGAGTCATCACATAAAGTATTGTTTTTTCAACACAATCTCATTTATGCTTTTACGCAAATTTGCGTGAAGTTGTACATATTCGTACTGCTTACACCCATAAAACGATGGCTAGGTTTAGCAATCTATCATCATGGTTACATTAAAATGAGCATGCGATTTCACACAAAATCGTCAGCTTGTTTAACAGTTCCGGTTTGGCGTGAGATTTGGTTGGTTTCTCCCCCCCGCTTTAAGATCTGTAGACCCAAAACCTGAATAAATAAACAGTTTGCGCTTTATTTCAAGACTACAAGAGGAATATGTGCACCCGACTCCACACGTGGAGATGGAGGGGTTCTGGATAAGTGATTTCCTGAGATATGATGGAAATGTTAGACTAAGTGTGACCCCTGCAAGACACGATGAGAATGTGGAAAAGAGGGTCTTTAATTCTAACCTTAAACATCCTTAACTAATATTGTTAGACAGTAGTATTGTAATAGTATGTTTAAGTACATCTATGCAGCCTTTTATAACATCTAGCTTTTTTGGTTATGTTCAAAGTCCAAAAATAACACCCGCCATGCATCAAACTGGAGTAAAACGTGATTACGATGAATGGTTTTACTGGCCATTTGGGTCACTGCTGCATTGCGTAAAACCAGTAAATTGAGTGTATGAATGCATTATGAGAGGTAGTGTTTTTTTTAGGTCAGAAAATCTAGTTGACATGTTTTCATAATGCATGTTATTTTGTCGCATCGCAATTTTGTAATACTGTTTATTATACGCTAACGTATTACTCTAAAGCATCATCATCGAGCGAATTCATTTATTTTTTCTTCTTCTGCTTATACTGAGGCTGCATTTATTTGATCAAAATACAATAAAATGGTAATAATGGGAAATACTCGTTGTATTTAAAACAACCGTTTTGCTACTTTTTCTATGTGGATTTGTTTCCAAATGTAACTAATTCACGTGATCCTTCAGAAATCATTCTAATGTTTTCTAGTCAAGAAACATTTACGATTGTTGTCAGTTCTGAAAACAGTTGCACTGCTTCATATTTTTGCAGGTTATCATAAGTTATCATTCAGAAGTTTTATAAAAATAATATAAACATTTTTATTTAATTAAGGATACATTCAATTCACAATAAATAAACAAACAAACAAATAAATAAATGATCAAAGTGACAGTGAATATATTTTAAATATTACACATAATTTTATATATACATTTAAAAAAAAAATTTTATTTCTAACTTTCTATTCCATAAAGTCTCTTGAAAAGTATATTGTGTCACAGTTTTCACATAAAATGTGAAATGTTTTCAATACCTATAATAATAAGAACCGCTACTGATGATTGATCATAATAGAGCAACGAATTAGCATATCAGAATGATTCCTCAAAGATCACGTGCCACTGAAGGCTATGCAATGATGCTGAAAATTCCGCTTCACCATCACAGGAATAAATTACATTTTAAAATATATTCACAAAGAAAAGTAAAACTACCATTTCTTAACTTTTTGTTTCACAATTATTTGAAACGTTTGATTCAATGCTCGCAATAAACTTTTCAATATCCATTGAAAACATTTTGCTTGATTTTAACAGCCAACAGCTTTTTCCCCCCTCCCATTTATTCCTTAATTTATAAATGATCGAGCTGTATGACAATAAGCTAATTTTGGACCCAGTTTTCCCAAACTGTACTAACCCTAATATACAACTTTAATATTTAAGAGAAGATAAATGTTTAGGTTTCTACCGAGGCCAAGGACCCGTTTGGTCTAAGCCTAAAATCTAATATTACACTTAAAGATGTAAAGCTGCTTTTGTTTTATTTTCTCAGTAATAATCTCTGCTGCCGCGTCTACAGTAATCCCAGCCTCATGCTAAATACTATAGTAACAAAGTCACATCGCATTCCACAAACAGAGCACCAATGGTGGACCAGGAGAAAATGTCTTCCCTCTGAAACAGTACACAGTACTTTGAGGTAATGAGGAGTCCTTCAACCATCTCCAAGAGACACCCGCCTCTCCCGTTTACAACCACATTGGCCAAAATTGTCCCGCTGGTGCTGAGCGGCAAACAACATAGGCTGAATGAATGGAGAAATGCGTCCTGGTAGAGTTTCTATGAGCCCACGCAGACCCGTGGCTCCTTTCCCGAATGAGCTACAGTATATGGCCTCTTAGCTAATGTGTGTGTGTGTGTGTGTGTGTGTGTGTGTGTGATGATTCCCCTCAATGTTTTCACCTCTGTTTATTTCTGCTGAATCTATGGTTTTCAGTGTTGTCGTTTATATGGATCTCGCCAGCTGAAACGAGACGTCGCCTTCTTGTGTCCTCATGTGAAATACTTGCAGTTTGTTGAGTCTATGAAACAGTCAGCGGTGCACTTGAGGTGTCCATAAGATCTGTGGGCAGAAAGAAACGGACATTATTTATTTGGAAATGTTGTACAAAATAAGGTCTTTTTTATGAATCATACTGTAGGTTGGTTGTTTATATTTTAAAGTTTGGTACAGTTTTTATAATGGTTGGCCTATATTTAAGCCCCCTTCAAATTACACGATTTTTATTGTCGGTTACGACATTTACTGTGTCAGATTACTCAATGCAAATCTACCAAATATGCCAGACTACACGGTGCTTTGCGATCAATTATCGCATGATGTCTATGACGTGCATTCTGTCATCAAGCTGCTGGATAAATTATTAATGTCTCTGTAATTGTCCGATTTGTTCGTTTACATGGTAATTCAAGCACTGCAGAAGTGATTGCAAATATTAATCTTTTTTTATTCTGTCATGGTAGTTCCGTGTTTGTACGGCAAGTCTGTTTCCATAACTCCACAGAGCTTTCCCAAAGTCCTCTTTCTTTTATTTTGCTTTTTTAAAAGTTGTGTACAAAATATATTAATATTATCATTGGTTAGTGTCATCCATCCATGCGACGAAACTCATCATGGACTATATATACTTTCTGCAAAAGGTGTTGTGAAGTGTCGCAGACATGGCATCAATTGTTGCACACTGTACATGAGAAGAAACATTTCTGGACAACTCTTTCTGGAAATGAGTTCCAATGCTCATTTGTCATTTACAAACCTCCACGATACCCTACTACAACAAATT
Source organism: Danio choprae (assembly GCA_903798125.1). Lineage (NCBI taxonomy): Eukaryota > Metazoa > Chordata > Actinopteri > Cypriniformes > Danionidae > Danio > Danio choprae. Next base: position 814,311 of record CAIGQW010053747.1, read on the forward strand.
GTGGCAAAAATGGGGAAAAAGCATGTAATCTGAATGAAGTAATTGGTATTGAAAACAGCCAATGATTAGGGCCAATTATATCCTGTCAACCAAGGCGAGAAGGAAAATGCATTGAATTCATGCTTACACAGGTGATAATCTTTCATGAGTTTTTTTTATTTTATTTATTTTTTTTAATCAAAGGCTTTGCTATTTGTTGGTTAACTTGATTGGGTTGGTAATTGGTTGGGTTGTTTGGCATGTTTGGATAGTTTTAGTGCAATTACTGTTTTGCCACGCTAAACATATATTAGGAAAAATAACTGTATATGTTTTCAAATATTGGAGGTTTAAATCTTTAATCTCTTTTGGACCAGAAATGGTTAATTTTCCCAAGGATGCAAAGTAAGCCTTGTTGTCCCATTTTGAAAATATGTTTTTTTTAATCACATATATATTTTTTCTTACCCAGGTAAAAAGGATCTGCATGTGTGAAAGCCAAAGTCCTTTCCGTCACACTCTTCGGCCTCTTCATAGCGATATCCATCCCCACAATAAGCAAGTTTACATTCTGAGAAGGAGAGGGAAAAATATGTGATATGTACAGTTAAAACAAAAAGACAGCTCTGGCTGCTAGAATATATTCTATATATACATTCTTAATATACTAACAACCACCTTAAAAACAAAGGAGGTAAAAAGACAGCCAAATGATAATCAATAAGTTGCTCTTCCACAAACTGAGGTAAACACTTGTATTGTGTCATACACACAAATACAAAACACCATGCTTTTACATAAGAAATAAAGCCATACATTAGGGCTGCACAATATCATATCACTTCAGCATCGATATTGCAATGTGCGAATTTGCAATATTCATATCGCAGGATCTGTAATGTCAAGTTGAGATTATAATTAACCAGGAACCACAGTTCAGTACACATGATTTATGGAGTCATTGTGAATTTTAGCCATAATTTAATAGTGTGAAAGATTTTTACTTGGATGAGTTTTTTAAGGCCTACAACTGTAAGATTTAAACCATTTGGGCACAAGAAATGATAAAGTTTGCTGCTTTTACAAAGATGAATTGTGTTTATTTATAAAATGAAAACCATACAGTCTTATTTTAGATTTGATAACTGAATTGATGTACCTCAATAATAAACCATAAAGCTCTGTTTATCTCATCTGTTTGCATCTGTGCTTTAATTTATTTCGTTTTTTTATTATATTTTTGGATATTTTACGCAGTTGCACTCACCTACAAAAACATCCCAATCAATGTAAAATTATGACTTATTTCCAAACAGTTACTTAAGTCATATTCATTCATTCTTTTTCTTTTTTCGGCTTAGTCCCTTTATTAATCTGGGGTCACCACATCGGAATGAAGGAATCGCCAACTTATCCAGCATATGTTTTACACAGCGGATGCCCTTCCAGCTACAACCCATCACTGGGAAACACCCATACACTCCCATTCACACACGTACAGTACAGACAATTTAGCTTCCCCAATTCACCTATAGCACATGTCTTTGGACTTGTGTGGGAAACCGGAGCACCCGGAGGAAACCCACGCAAACACGGGGAACGAACACATTGTGAAACTATATTCATATCTCAATATATATAAAGCAGAAATACAAAATATTTTGCTATGTACATAATAGTACAGTACTAGTAGCTCTTAACATGTACTTAGTACAGTAAATTACATCATTTTTTTAACTACTAATATTCAATAAAATTATTTTTGTTGAACTTCAGAGTTATATTTTACAATAAGGTTGTTGGAGCGTCATATAATGCAATTCTAAAGCTTGAATAGAAGACAAAAACCCACGAATAATGAACTCCCGACTGTTTCTATAAAAACAAGCAGTTATATAACAAATAAATAAAATGTGAATACTATAATTAAGTAAAAAAAAAAAAGGAAACTGATATCTCAACCATCAACTGTGCACTGTATAACAGCAATAATTCTAGGGATTGCTGTGTTTTCTTTTTGGCATTAACACATTTTTCCATTGAATTTATGAACACATGAACACAGTGTGTTGGTCAACATAAAATAAATGACCTACTGTCCATTATCCAGTTTATTACATAGTAGAAAATACAAAATAAAATAAAGATAAACACAATAAATAAAGATCAAACTGATTTGAATTGGATCATTGATTTAAATGAAAAGAAAGAGCCCACTGAGCGTTATGAGAGATGTAAAACTAGCGCAGCTATGCATGAAATCGAATGCCTGGGACAACAGCCAGTCATACAGTTCAGAAAAATACTTGACCGCAGAATGCAGTGATCGGCCAATCAGGGTGGAGCACCGTGTAATGAATTAGGAGAGCATATGTTTGGGTGTTATTCTCGGCTTCACTTGCTATATGGGACTCCGATTATTCTTCCATTCCCATTTTAGAAAACACTCTTACATTAAACTGCATTACAGCATGTTGTTGGGAATAAGTTGTCATCTGGAACGCCGATGTTTTCAACCTGATACTTACTGACACAGCCATCTGTGACCACCTTATTTCCGTCATCACACTCCTCTCCGTTTTCAACTTGCACGATGCTGTCTCCGCAGAATCCCTCCGGGTCAGGATCACTCTCCATCGACTGGAACGGTGTTAACTGCAATCACACAGACTTTTACAGAGCTTGCAGACTAAAATCACCATGCACGTAAAACTATTGGGAAGAAAGATGAGTTTCAAAAACAATCTGTACTAAAATTGGGTGGCACATGTTTTAAAATGCATTGTAAATTGTGTATTTATAATTGTGTACGGTTTTACAACCGCATTAGAAATATTATATGGAATGTTTGTAATTTATTGTATTTATTTATTAAAATTCATGCAAGCTTATGTTATTCACTGGCATGAGTGTGGAACAACCTGTCACTTGGATAAAACCAACCAAAAGAGAATGGACTGCATTAGTGCCTGCCCACATTTTCAACAGTCCTGGTTCTGGAAAGATGCTTTTTAAAAAAAAAAAATGTTCCTTAATGTAATTTAATGTAATTTAATGTAATTTAATTTAGTTTAGTTTCATTTAATTTAATTTAATTTAATTTAATTTTTGTTAAGGTGTTATAAGGCATGATGCAAGTCGATCAGGTACAATGAGAATCACTACACAAAACTTTGAAACTAGTACAAAAAATTGACAGTGACAAAAAGAAAATGGTGAGACCTTTGCATCTTTTGCAAAAGCTTTACGAACGACAGAATCAATCAATCAAATAAATTTTGGTGCACTTTGTTCTGTGAATTTCTCTGATTGGTGGAGTTATCTGTACATCATAATGGGAAATGTAGTTTTCTGCATTAATTCAGTTAATAAAACGTTTTGTTTTTTAAATAAATTGAATTAAAGTTAACAGGTCGTTCAGCAAAAAAACAAACAAAAGAAAAACGTACAGAACAATTGATTAATAACATCAGAGCTATTTTTTTTAATCTATTTCCTTATGGATAAAAGTAAAAAAATTAAAATACTTCCAGAAACTGACTGCTTACGCGCTGACATTTGTACTTGTTTGAGAATGTGAAAATAAAACTATTACAGTTATACTTTTAATGCCGTCATCAAATCATTTAAATACTAAATTCAAAATGAATGTTTTAAATATTAAATAGATTTCTTTGTGATTAAAACAATCGTTAAATGGATTTAAAACAAATCTAAACGTACAAAAAATTGTGTCCCATTTTACTCGAATATGCATTTGTTTGAACACTTATAGGATTATTTTAACATACAAATGGAAAATGCTTTTAGAATAAAACTAGTGAAGGAAAATATATAGCACCTCAATATACATCTCTTAAATTAATATGATTTTAAAATGAATGCGGTTGGTGGACAGGGTTCTCTACGTGATTCACATTTTAGGATATTCAGAATATAAATTTGATTGGTATTGAATCCATGAACTTGCCATTGCTAACACTATTCTCTATTGGTTGAGCTGCAAAAACACTGATGAAAATAATGCTGGTGGATGTGTCAAATGCCAAGTACCCATATATAAAGTGTCTTTTGTTTACAGATGTGCACCTGAATTGGCATCCAGCCGTCAGTGTCTTTGAAGTAAAGTGACCTCTGATCTTTACGAAATGCCAAAGCGTTTTCAGTCTGGACACGGTTCAGCTCCTGTTCGTTATTCACCACAAATATCTGCAACACAGACACTAAATCTCATCAAATGCCTCAACATGGACTGTCAAAATTAATTCTGGTTTCAAAAACAAATTGTGTTATATATCATCCAGCAAGACAGAAAAGCACACATACAGATATCTGGCGAAATCAGAAAAGGTTCAAAACAAACCTAGTGTACTGCTATTAATTTATAGCAGTTACTAAAGAGGCATCATATTGATTAAAATTAAACTGTGGGGTACCACAGGGCTCAGTTCTTGGTCCCCTGCTTTTCACATTGTATATGCTAAAATTCTGTTATCTGACCTTGATGTTTAGGTTTAGTTTGTAAAATTGACTCACTGCAGGCACTCTGGGATAGATGCTCCAGTGCAAGTGGTCCAAAGAGGGGTTGGATGGGACATTACAGCTACAGCGACCCGGACTGCCTTGCTGTCCTTTGTCTCCTTTTTGTCCTACCATATACAGTCCTGAAGGACAGATGAACAAAATAAATGTCACTACACGTGATGTGAAGTAATGGAATGAGTTTAAGAGCTACTAAACCTGGCCCTCATCTATCACGAAGAGAGAGCAATTGAGTTAATATGCACAGAAACCAAAACAAGACAGCAGCTGTCCTGTGAATAAAGTGATGACATAATGTTTGTAATTCTGCAAGAAGCTTGGCCGATCTGGCCGTCAGTTAAGGGCATGATGTCATGACTTCAGTCTCCTTCAGGGTTCCTGTTTCAATCGGAGATCAGGTTGCTTCTGAAGCTAAATAGACCAGTGGTGGGATTTCCTGCAGTGATTTAAGATCCACGTGCTTCACCTTCTGTGCTGATAACATCATGTGATCCTAAACAAATGCAACTCAGAAGATTTAGAGAAATATATTTGATAAATATGTATAAATGTAAATAAATAAATAAATACATATTTTTTATTTTTGTAATTAATAATGGGCATTAATCATACACTACAATTAAAAATATTCTTACATAATTATTTTTATTCAGCTAGAATACATTTAATATATCAAAAGTGAGAGTAAAGCCTTTTATTTACAAATAAATAAATAAATAAATAAATAAATACATTTCTAATAAATGCTGTTGTTTTGAGCATTCCATTCATCAAAGTTTCCTGGATAAAGTTTTCATAAACATAATAAGCAGAACAATAAAATGCTACTTTTCTATTTAAACTTTGTCGTTAGAGGAATAACATATTTTTAATAAATTGTAAAAATACTTATAATATGACTGTATTAACACCACAATATAGTTTACAGATGTAGAGTATTTGTTTTTGTTTGTTAATTGTTAGGAAATTAATTATTCAGCAAGAATGCATTTAATTACTTAAAGTGACAGTAATGACTTTTAGTTATATATAACTAATAGATACATATCTAGGGCCAGGTCATGAAGTCCAAACAGGAAACCCCCAGAATACCCTCGCCTGAGACACTTCTGCCAGCTCGTTTGGGGGATCTCAAAGCATTCTCAGCCGAGATACATAGTCCTTCCAGTGTGTCCTGGGTCTTCAATGGGGCCTCCACATGGTGGGACAAGCCCAGAACTCCTCGGCAGGTAGACATCTGAAACCAATGCCTCAGCACCCTCAACTGGCTTCTCTTGGTGTGCAGGAGCAGTGGCTTTACTGGCAGTTCCTCCCAAGAGACAGGGCTCCTCACCCAACCTCTGAGGGTGCACCCTGCCACCCTGTTCAATTGGCTGCTTGCATCAGAGATCTTGTTCTTTTGGGCATGACCCAAAGATTGTCACCATAGGTTAAAGTAGATTGATCGGTAAATCAAGAGCTTTGCCTTTCGGCTCACATTTCGGTTTACCACAACAGACCAGTACATGGACATGCAGCTGCTTTACCAATACGTGTCAATATCATGTTTCATCTTTCCCTCACTTGTGAACTAAACCCTAAAATGCTTTACTCCTTCACCTTGGTGCAAGCCTTCTTCAACCAGAAGATGGCAAGCCACCCTTTTCTAGTCAAAGACCATTGAATCAGGCTTTGATATGCTAATCTTCATCTCTATTATGTCACACTCAAAAGTAAACTGTCCCAGTGCACAATAAAGGTTAAGGTTCAATGTAGCCAACAGTACAACATTATCTGCAAATAGCAGAGATTAAATGTGGTCTCCAAACCAGACTCCCTCCAGCCCTAGGCTGTGCCTTGAAATTGTCTATAAAATAATGAACAGAACCTTAAACAGAGTTCAACATGCACTGGGAACAAGTTTGACTTCCAAACCAAACCAAACTCTTGCTCTGGTCAAACATTGAACAGACAGCCCATAACAGAGTGTCTTGGACCCCATACTCCCAGAGCATGCTCGAAGGGAAGGAACAAGGTTGAATGCCTTCTCACAAAACAAGTGGACTGGTTGAGCGAACTCACACAAACCCTGAAGCACCCTAGTGAGGGTACAGAACAGGCCTAGTGTTCCACAGCTTGGATGAAATCTGCTTTGTTCCACTTAAATTCAAGATTCTATTACTGGCTGGACTCTCCTCTCAAGTAGACTGGCTTGCACTCTGTGGAGTTTGCAGACCTCAATGACTTCAGTTTAGGGGATGGGTGATTCTCTTTCTACCATCTGAAAACATCCCCAGTCAAGGTCAACAACTCCACACTTCCATTATAAACACACAGACCACAGGAGGGCTAATAATTTCGATAATGTTGGGACTGTATGAAAAATGCAAATAAAAAAGTAGTGATTTTTTTAAATTTACTTTGACTTGTATTTTTTTGCAGACAATATACAACAGACATTATTTAATGTGTTCCTCATGATTTTTATTTATTTATTTATTTTTTTTAAATAAGCATGTATTCCAATTTTGGTTCTTGCAACACATTTCAAAAACGTTTGGAACAGTAAAGCATTTACCATTTTGTACTGTTGCCAGTCCTTTTTACAACACTTAAAAGATGTTTATGAACTGAAGACACCAAGTGATGAAATGTTTTAGGTGTAATTTTGTCCCATTCTTCCTGCAAACAGGTCTTAAAGTGGGCAACAGTACGGGGTCTTCGTTGTCGCATTTTGCGCTTCAAAATGCACCACACATTCTCTATTGGGCCAGTCAAGTACCTGTATATTCTTCCTCTGCAACCAGGACTTTGTAATGTGTTCGAAATGTGGTTTTTTAAATGTCATGTTGAAATATACATGAGCGTCCCTGGAAAAGATGTCTTCTTGAAGGCAGCATATTGTGTTCCAAAAACTTTATGTACTTTTCAGCATTAATGGTGCCATCGTAGAAGTGCGAGTTACCTTTTCCAAGAGCACTGACACAACCCCATACCATGACAGACCCTGGCTTTTAAACTTGTTGCTGGTAACAGTCTGGATGATCCTTTTCTTCTTTGGTTCAGAGCACATGACCTGAAATACTGATTCATCTGACCACAATACACGTTTCCACTGAGTGATGGTCCATCCCAGACACCTCCGAGCACAGAAAAGTCGACGGCACTTCTGGACACTGTTAACATAGGGGCTTCCTTTTGGCACAGTACAGTTTTAACTGGCATTTGTGAATGTAACTACGTATTGTGGTACTTGACAAAGGTTTGCCAAAGCAGTCCTGAGCCCATGTGGTGATATCACTTAGAGATGAATGATGACTCTTGATGCTGAGGGATTGGATCTTAGGCTTGTACCCTTGTCTTTTACGCACTGAAATTCCTTCAGATTCCTTGAATCTTTTAATTATGTTAAGCACCGTTGAAATGGAAAATCATGTTTTTAAACATTTCAATAATGTTCTCATGTATTTGTTGGCAAACTGGCGATCCTCGTCTCATCTTTGCTCCTAAAAGACTAGACCTTTCTTGAATGCTACTTTTGTACCAAATCATAATTACAATCACCTGTTGACATCACCTGTTTAAAATCACATCATTATTTAACCAATTTACCTGATTACTACCCCTAAACTGCTCCTGTCCCAACTTTTTTGGGATGCTCTGCAGGTCTGAATGACAGGAAAGCATGTATATTTACAAATGAAATTAAGTTGACTAGACAAAACATGACATATCTTGTGTTCATATTGTCTGCAATGAAATACAAGACAAAGTAAAGTAAATTTGGAAATCACTACTTTCATTTTTTATTTGTGTTTTCCATACTGTCCCAACTTTTTCTGATTTGGGGTTGTATATAAATACTGTTATTCATATAATAAAGATTTATTTATTAAAGATTTTTTTTAACAACAGAATTTAGTTGTTCATATTTTTTACAAAAACAATTAAATCTAGATATAAAACAACTGTGTTGAACTGTAGTAATTTTTTGAGATTTTTAAACATTGAACCTACACTAACATTATAAAGAGCAATTTATATGCATGATTTTGTTACAAAGGTATTAAGCAATTCCTTCCACATAGGCAACACAAAACTTGAGATCTGTTAGTACTGTTAGTTTATATACAAAATATATTATACCTGAGGCGGGCAAACCAGGAGGGCCAGGATGGCCAGGGGCCCCCGGAGGGCCTCCAGGTCCCATGGGCCCAATTGCACCAGTGTCACCTTTTGACCCCTGCATCAGAAATGAATAATTACAGTCATTTATTTCCAATAAGTTTGCACTGTGTTCATGTTGCTGTTAAGTGTGTGAGGACGGACCACCTGCTTTCCTCTTTTTCCTGGGCGGCCAGTGGGTCCCCTGTTTCCCGAGCTTCCAGGTTCTCCTTTCGGGCCCATTTCACCCTGAGAAATTATGATACATTGGGGATTAAAATTAGAGTTTATCCTAGAATTTAAACTTGGGTAAACAATGAGCAGTGTGAAACATAAGTTTTGAATGTTTCAAATTTGCGAATTCGCCAAGACTGTGATTATGCAAATTGTCTTTCACATGTGAATCACCCTTGATTTGTGTGTGTGTGTATTTTTGAGACTTTCCTGGCAGTGCACTCCTCTCACGCAGGTCACTTCATTTGAACCTTTGGCCAATCTGATGCGAGATGCGTTGTAATGAACAGTGAGCTGGCATTCAATTGGTTAAAGGGTTATCTTTTACCAATGAACTGGTAAATTCTCTCAAACTTCTTGTACACTTAAACATCTGTAAATGGTGTTTTGCATTTGTGAAAGGCATTTTGTGAATAGGCAACGTGGTGGCGCAGTGGGTAACACAATCGCCTCACAGCAAGAAGGTCGCTGGTTCTAGCCTCAGCTGGGTCAGTTGGCATTTATGTGTGGAGTTTGCATGTTCTCCCCATGTTCGCGTGGGTGTCCTCTGGGTGCTCCGGTTTCCCCCACAAGTCCAAAGACATGCGGTATAGGTGAATTGGGTAAGCTAAATTGTCCGTAGTGTATGTGTGTGAATGAGTGTGTGTGGATGTTTCCCAGTGATGGGTTGCAGCTGGAAGGGCATCCACTGCGTAAAACATATGCTGGATAAATTGCCGGTTCGTTCCGCTGTGGCGACCCCAGATTAATAAAGGGACTAAGCCGAAAAGAAAATTTTGTGAATATGTATTTTTATATTGTGCACTTTAATGGTTTTTGTGCACATTAATTTGTTTTCATGCTTGTGAATTTGGCTATGCACGTGTAGATTGTGTCTTTGCGTGTATTATTATTGAGACTAATCTAGCTCCATAGACACATGAAGCAAGGGAACCCAGGATTTGCTTTAGCCGGGCTTTAGAGTGATGGTTTAACAGTTTAAAATGTGAATTTTTACTCCAGTAACAAATAAAAACAGAGCAATGCATAAGTACAAACAGTACTTACTGTTTAAAATTAAAAGCACATCCCTGTAATATTATGAACCACTAAAATGCAATAATATTTTCATTACCTTCTGTCCAAGCATTCCAGGTAGACCCATTGATCCCTTAAAAAGAAGAACAAGCCATTTGTGTATTAAAACAAATTACATTTTAGATGAATTACAATTTACATTAAAACACTACACCGGTAACTTACTCTGTCACCTTTTAAGCCAATTTCTCCTCTGAAACCTTGTGAGCCCTAAAATGATAACACCAAAACAGAAGATATATTCAATTTACAAGCTACAACAAAAAATTAAATGATAAGCAACAGTTTCAGAATGGTAAACTCACTTTTTCCCCTTTAAATCCATGTAAGCCCTGCATCAAATAAATCAACAACATTCAGCACACATGTATGACAGCATTACAACTTTAATTCCAATTCACGAAGTAGAGACTGTTCAGACCTTGGGTCCCATTGGTCCTCTTGCCCCTGGCAATCCCATCAATCCCGGGTCACCTTTCTCTCCCTGTTAAAAATATACAGAGGTCACATCACTATGAGCTAAAGAACAAACTGTGATGGTGTCACAAAATGGTGTCCTAATGTATAGGGCCTGTATCAAGCTTGCAAGCTTATTTTTGATTTACATTCAAAGTCCATACATGATTATAGTTTGAAGATATATAGACAAATGTTCACACTACTATTCAAATGTCTAGGGTCAGCAAAATGTATTTAATTTTATTTTTTTTAAAGAAATTATAATTTTTTTTAATTCAGTTAAAAATACATTCAATTGCATTCATATGTTATTGTTTTAAACGTAAACACAATACTTTATTAAATATGAATGTGTATATATATATACATATAAAAATGTTTCTTTAAAATGAACATATAATTATATTAAAACAATAACTATATTAAAACAATATTATAACAATTATATATTCAGCTAGTAGCAAAATCAACATATGATTTTTATTTAGTTTAATTTGATCTACTAAAATAACAAACTATAACTGATATAAATGTTATTTGAGTCCCATATTAGCATATTGCAATCATTTCTCACTGCAACATGGAGTAACTGCAAATTAAAATTTTAACTTTATAATTTCATGAATAAATTGACAGAAAATTGTGCTCACTTTAGGTCCAGTTGGTCCTTGCCATCCGCTTGGTCCCTGACGTCCTGGGAGACCAGGAGGGCCAGTGCGTCCCTGTAACACGCCAATTATGAAAATTTAGCAACAGCAAAGTTCGCCTAATATTCTTGATTGGGCTTATTTGAAAAGACACAACATTATGATGTATAATGAGTCAGCAAAAAAATATAGTTAAATATGTTAAATTAATGTGCCATTCTCAAATCAGGTAAACATTCATGATGGCCGATGTAGACTGGGATAATAAACAAAAATCCAGCCAAATTACAAATCTTTTTAAAGCTGGATGTTCAGAACAACTAAAAAAATAACAATTCAAGTGATATTTTAAATAGAGAATTGGAGGTATATTTTTAACTTGCTTTAATAATTTGTTGGTAGCTGCTTGAACTTTTTCATAGTGTATCTGAATATCAGCTCTGCAGGCTTCCTCAAATGTCAGCAGTTGTATACTGTAGGATAATAGCAATGGCAGTGAGTGTCAAACAAATGGAACTAATTGAACCACCTAACCATCATGAGCACAATTCAAGCTTGACTTCAGTGGTAAATATGGATTACAATAACCAATCACTGTTGCAAATCAGATGAATTCAGATTGGTCACCACCGAAAAGTCATGTTGAGTGTGTTCAAGTTCAGTTCTGCTCTTTTCCAGCAAATTCTCATCAGAAACAACTAAGTGCAGATGCAATGTAAAAGATTCATCTAGCAAACATATGTCAAACTCGAGGCTCGTTTATGTGGCCCGCAAGTGTATGTGATTTACAGAAAATGCAAAAAAATAAAAATAAAATAATAATATGAAATCAATGCAAACTGGGTGACACAAATGATGAAGAACACGCAATGTGTTTGCAGCGAACTCACAGATATAGCTTCAGTCACATCTTTCACGCAAGTTCGAGTTATTCAGCTCTAATGGAAAAGTTGGATGATGTGAAAAACATTCCGCGGGTAAACTAGATCAAGTGACGTGATGCTTTACGTTTTGTGTAAACCCAGCATTATATTAAAAGTCCATGCTGCTTTATATTGTATGTTTTGTCTTGACAATACTTGCTTTTGAGGTTCAAAGGATTACATTGTTTGCTGACAGGCACACATGATGAAAATTTGATCCAAATCTACATAAATCAGAAACTGAAACTAGAATTGTTGACGACTTATCTTTGAGAATCAATTCTTTTAGGTGACAATAAATATATTTAATTAGTACATAACACATGGCATGAATGGTATTATTTGAATAAGCACAATAATATCAGTTAACTCAGTTGTTATGATATTGTCTTTTTTATTAGCTTTAGTTCTTATACAAATACTTCTATTTAGTTTATTTCACTTTGAATTACTCTTGTTGTTTATATCTTTAACTGAAATTTAAGTTATAGTTTGTCATTTCCATTTTTTTGGACTAATATTTTGTTTAATCTTTATTACAATTACCATGAATAATTATTAGTTTTGATTATTCAAATCCTGTTAAGGACAACAACATTGAGACAGCTGATCAAAAATGCAGGCATGTGGCCAAAGTTAAAGAACCCAAATGCTCTTTGGAAATTGAATAATTACAGTCCTTTTAAAGCTGCATGACCTTTGTTCCTTTTCCAACACTTCCACAGTGTAATCTGTGTAACACTTAAAGATGATTGGCCGCTCAATCGCAGGACAAAAGGACAAGGTGAGGACAGCATGTCTTCTGAGTACTCCAAGGGACAAAACAGCCATCAGGAGAGTGAGAGAGAAAGAACAAACCAAACTCCATCAGTCTCCTGGCTTTAATTAAATTATGTGCTAAGGGGCAGGAGCCGGGGATTGTGGGAGAGCGAATGATTTATTGGGCTGCCCCAGCACTAAGCTAAATTACTATGCAATGCTGCAAAGCTTCCTACGCCAGCATTCTCAGAGCCTGTCTGTAGGCAAACAATACACCAGCACACCCAGAATCCTGTGAAGGTTTAGTGGCTTCTCGGTTTACCAGACCCAGATGCCTTCCAGGAAACCACACAAAACCCACAATGTGATTGAAGGACATGAACTATGGGGATCTTCCATTGTGGATTGACCTTAATGATGGTGATCACAAGAGTCCTCTGATGTTTAGCACTGATAGAACATCATGCAGAATCATGTTACCTGTGTATCAGTGTAAAGTTGCACGTACTGTATGTCCCATGTAGGTTTGTTTTATTTAAAATTTTTTTTTAAGTAAATCCATTTATTGGAAAGCAGAGGACATTGAGTCTCACCTTTTGTCCAGGTCTTCCAATTTCACCCTGCAAACACAAAACAAGAAGGGAATGAGAGCAGAGCCCTTTCATCAAATTACTCAATATAAAAACTCTATTTCTGATAACGTATTTGTGTTAAAGGCATAGTCTGTCCAAAAACGTTTTTACAATTTAAAAGAAAAGATATTTATTCAGTATCTGTATGCCTGCCTTTCCTCTGTTTAATGTAAACAATAGTTTTAATAGTTTTTTCCTCTGTAAAATGAAAAACAGAGGGGCTCAAAACACAATAGATGTCACTAAATACCATAGTATGGACACAAAACATTGAGGTATTTTTCAAGGCTTTTATGTTCCACCAAAGAAAGACAGTCATGCAATTATAGATTTGGATTGCCATACGGATGAGTAAATGGGTGAATTGAAATGCCTTTCAATTCATCACAGACACATGAAGTAAAGGAATCCTCAAAATCAATTGTCACTGATGGAATTTTGCAGTCACAGTTAAGCAATTAGAAAAAAAAAAGCTCAAGCGTAAAGCATGAATTGGAACAGATATAAACAACTGTCTGCCTTTCTTCAGTTGAATTTAAAAAAAATTTTCCCCATAATATGACAGTCAGACGTTTTGAGGTTTCATTGTATGGACATAAAACTTGAAATCTTTACAATATATCTTCTTTTATGTTCCACAGTAGAAAGATGGTCATACAGGTTTGGAATGACATGAGTGCGAGTAAATAGTTAAAATTTTTGGGTGAACTTTAAATATATCACATGGACTGCCAACTGAACTAAAGGAATCTATAAGGTATGGCATTTGTGACAATGTTAATAATAAAAAAGAAGAAATCTAACAATCCCCACAGATGTAAACCAATCAAAAAGTGCAGTCACAAGCATAATAAATGAAGGAAAAAACTATTTAGGGCAAAGAGTAAACACTGGTTTAGATAAAATGTGTAGCCAAACTTAACTATTATAGGTGTCATCGTGCAATACTCGAGGTTAAATGTCACTGTTGGCATTTGTGACAATGTTATTTAAAATAAATAAATAAAACAATCTAACACACCTTAGTTTATAAAAGAAGCAAAAATAGCTTTCCAAGTAATGCAGTTACAAAAAAAGTCTGTAGGGATATCCTGTCATGACCATAAAGTACATTTTTACAGTAAATATCAGAATACCAGAGACATCAAGGTTACAGTATGTGCATTGGGTACTTAAGATTGTACCAAGTAATAAAAGTAGCTAAATGGGTTAAGGTTTGATTTAGTGAAAGGTTTAGTGTTCGTTCCAGTAATTGTAAAATATAGTTCTACCATGATATATAAGGGGTAATGTAGGCAGTAGTTCTAGCAGAATTAAGCTCAACAGGCTTATCAGCAGCCTGGCATGACATCTAGACTGCAAAAACAACTGCCTAGATGTACATTACTCTGGTTATAACACTGGCTCCTTGCCACAAAACTAAACAATTATGAACTTTTTAATTAAAAATAAAGTTGACAAAAACAAAATGGCTGAATGCAGCCTACACTAATTAGCGCAAGATGTCGATGTAAAAGATATGCACATAAATATGGATATGAATGTATAAACTAATGGTCAAAATGATTTGTAGTACCAGGGTGGGACTGTGCAATTAGTTTCAGAAGTTGTTATCTGGAAATAGCATAGCTTGGAATGGAGTTATTGACCAATCAGAATGAAGTATTCCAGAGAGCTGTATAATAATAATCATCATGTTATGTCAGCCTATTTTTTATCAGTGTGTCTTATACTTATGTTAATATGCATAAAAAACATGTGTCATACAATACCTTATCTCCCTTTGGTCCCTTTGGTCCTGGCAGTCCAGCAGGACCCTGCAATAACATGAAAACAACCGTATAATGTGTCACCAAGACCTCTTCCAATGTCAGTTAATATCACTATCTAAAGCCAAAGCAACTATAAAACTTTTATTTGTCACAATTCCAACACTATAATAATGGCTGTTATCAAACAGGTTTCTCCATTACCATCCATTGGTTGAAACAAAACAGCTAAATACTTTCTAAACTTGTGTTTGCTGCTGTGTCAGGCCAAGTGAACAAAACAACATTCAAAGTACAACTATACAAAAGTCAAAGCTGCTGTTAGCTGCTGCACTATGACAACCGGATGGGGTTTTTCATATTCTTGGCTGACATCTCGGTAATATTCACTACATAATTAATAACATAAGACAGAGATCAAACTGGATTCACAGTTGACTGAACTTGCGGGGATGGGGTGAACCCTCTCTTGGGGTTTCGAGTGTCTGTCTGTGTCTCTCTCGGGGTTGTTTCTAAGAATGGTACGATGGAGCAGAGCCTGGCAATGGAAAAAAGTCTATTTCCATCTGGTCTAAATGTGGAGTGTTAATGGCCTGCTGTGTCGTGGAGGACCAAACTGGTCACATCCGTGTCACTACAGAAAGACGTCTGGGGAACTCACACGCGTCTCACATGCTGAGAAGGTTATGAAGGCTAATTACAGAGCTGGAACTGACCGTTGTGACAACACAGAGCCCTGCTTCCTTCAGCAACTATGCAAACTTCAATAAATTATCATGTGACATGTTTTTACTCAAGATTTTAGTCTGGTAGGGATTGTTTACTAAAATATGAAAATTCTGTTATCATTTACCCACTCTCTACTTATCACAAACCTATTTGAGATTGTTTCTTCTGTTGAACACAAAATATAATATTTGGAAAAATGTTGAAAACCGGTAGCCATTGACTTCCATAGTATTGTGGATTCTTCAAAAAATGGTCTTCAACAGAGGAAAGAAATTCAAACAGATCATTTTTGTGTAAACTATCCCTTGAAGTTCCACTATAAATGAAAATGTATTCTTCTGCTAACCACTAAGGTTCATGTTTGGAAAAATGTTAGTTATCGAAAGTTGACGGTATCCATTGGTTTTGATAGTGTTTTTTTTTTTTACCTACTATGGAAGGCAGTGGCTAATTTGAACTGTCTGGTTACCAACATTCATCATATACCTTTGTTTGCATTCAGAAGCAGATTAAAAACTCATAGAGGTCTGGTATAAGTGAAGGCTGAAATAATGCCAAAATCTTAAATTTGAAAGTGAACCATCTCTATATACAGTTGAAAAATAATTATTAAAAACCTCTTGTGAAATTTTCCCAAGTGATGTTTAACAGAGCAAAGAAATTATTTACAATATTTCCTATTATATTTTTATTCTTTAGAAAGTATTATTTCTTTTAGTTTGGCTGGAATAAAAATATGTATTAAAAATGTTAAAACTGCTAACGTTAATATTATTTGCCCCCTTAAAAATGATCAAACTACTGTTGTCCAATGACTTACCTAATTACCATAATTAACCTGGTCAAGCTTTTCAATTGCACTTTAAGCTGAATAGTAGTATCTTGTGAAATAACTAGTATAACATTATGTACTGTCATCATGGAAAAAAAAAGGTATTAAAACTATTAGGTTTAAAAATGTGTTATAAAAAACTCTGTTAAACAACACTTGGGAAATATTGAAGACGATTTTAAATTTCACTAATTTAAGGTCTTTAAGCCTAAATTATCAGATCATTTGTCCACCAGTTTCAAGTAATATGTTACAAAAGTAATCTATAATATGTGTGATGTGCAGTGCTGGGTAAGTTACTTCAAAAAAGTAATTAATTTCTAATGAATAACTACACATTTAAAAATCATATTTAATTTACATTTTTAATTACTGTGTCTGAAAACTAACTCAGTTACTCAATACGTTATGAAATTACTTGACTCAACACAACTTCAACTTCACAAATTCAACGCATAAATGCACTACATATAAATCTCGATGCCGCATAGACAATAGAAATTAAACTCGACGATGACTTCAATCAGAGCCAAACAGGACGTTTTAGCTTTATTAAAAAAATGTAACACTTTAAGAATAATAAACATTATATGTATCAAAACACAAAACATTTCAAAGCAATGACACAATATTTCATACAAACCAAATATTGACATACATTTCTGACTCATTTTATTGTTTCTCAAGCATGAGCCATCTACTTGATCAATGAATTACTCTGCTTCTCTTAATTGATTTATCCAGAACTGTTGATTTTATGTACAGCATTTAAACAAGTACATTATAAGCAACTGTAATTAAATTATCTGAAAATGAAAAGTAATCCCTTACTTTACTTTTCTGCCAAAAAGTAATCTAATTACAGTAACTAGTTACTTTGTAACTAATTACTGTACACCAAAAACTGGTGACGTGCTATTTCTTTTACTTCATTGATAAACCTTTTGTCATTGTAGATCAGGGGTGCCCAAACTTGGTCCTAGAGGGCCGGTGTCCTGCAAAGTTTCAACTGCAATCAGACACACCTGGGCTAGCTAGTCAAGCTCTTACTAGACTTTCTAGAAACATCCGTGCAGGTGTGTTGAGGCAAGCTGGAGCTAAAATCTGCAAGACACCGGCCCTCCAGGACTGTGTTTGGGCACCCCTGTTATAGATCATTAAAATGAAACTCTTCTTGAAATTAGAATATAAAACCATCAGTGAATATAAAGAGTTTCTAAAGAGAATCTTCTCTGTTATATACACTTTTTAAACCATTAAACAGTTTCTTCTCTTTACAGTAGCTTGTTGTCCCTGTACAGTGTTTGCTATTCAACCACTGTAAAAATCAACCTAGCCTCCAAACAGAACCACAGATCACTACAGCATATAAAATAAAAAAAGCTCAAATATTTTTACATGTAAATATTATTATTATTTTTGTGCCAAAAAAGTATTCTAATACATCTTACATCTGGTTTCATAGTTTAGGCCTGTAGTTTCTATAATCCTTCTATAACCTTTACATTACATCTGAAGCACATACCTGTGGACCAGGAGGTCCTGCTGGTCCTGGGGGCCCTGGAGGCCCAGATGAACATGTGTGGGTTGTGGGATTGTGCTTCTCTTCTGTGAATCCTTCATTTGCTGAAACACTAGTCTCAGTCTTTGTCTAAAACAAAACATAGAAAATTACATCTGACTATGAATGATAATGAAATAGGAAAAAGGTAAAATGAATACCATAGGTGGAGCAGGTTGAGGTGCTTTCAGTGCAATCTGCAAGGAATCACATCATTACTGCACTGCAAGCTGACCTGACTCTGCAGAAAATAAGACTGCTTGGTCAGTGTTTGAATAGTAAACTATTAAATATTAAAGGGATAGTTCGCACAAAAATAAAACATCTGCCATCATCCATGTTTCAAACCTGTTTGAGTGTTTTCTTCTTCTGTTGAACACAAGGGAAGATATATTGAAGAATGCTGGGAAAAAAAGCAGCTATTGACTTCCATAGTATATTTTTGCTCCTCCTCTGGATGTCAATGGTTACTTTTTCACCCCAGCATTCTTCAAAATATCTTGTTTTATGTTCAGAAGAAGAAAGAAACCATTTGAGTGTGAGGAAATTATAATTTTTTTGAGTGAACTATGCCCCTTAATTGTTAAATTACCCTTCAAATGAAATTGAATAATAAACTGAACAGATCAAAACAAAAACAGCTTTGAGCTACCATTGGACCGTAGCGATTATGAAATCAATGGGTGTGGTCTGAAACTCCGCCTTCTTTAACGCGCGATTGATTCGTATCTCATATCCTCTGAGATCAGAGAGGGAAACGACATTTAAAACAACAACACCAATTTAGCAACATAAATATACCGGAGAATCGAGTTGCAGAGCTGGTACAGATGTATCCACATCCCGTACGATCACTCGCAGATATTTTAAAGACTCAGAGCAGGTCGTAGATGTGCCATCCCATCTTTTAAAGTTCTAAACATTATTTTAAATGAATGCACTAACACCGCCGACACCATTCAGCGTCTGTCCGCAGCAGATATAAAACATTATACCATCATTATAGATATAAACAGTATACCGTCACTCAGCCTTTTTAAGCTTGTTTTTGCCCTCAAACAAAGAACAAAAAAGTCTAGTCCGGTGTGTGACCACATGCAAACCTTTAAAATCTCTCTCTGCTACTTGACCCTCTATTCATGTAGCTAACTTGTTGTTGTTGATACCATTTGAAGAAAAATTCTAATTGCGATTTAAAAAGTGATTTACTTTTATTTCATAAAAGAGCTACAGTTTGATGTGGTGGTTTTAACAGCACCAAAGAAAGACAAAGCATAATGACAAAGCACCCTACACTATGCTACTATGTATATTTAAAACCTCTTAAACATTGTTGGCATTTTTTCCAGTAAAGTTTAATTTAGAAACAAATTAAGAAAATAACTAAAATATTTTAAATGCAATTAAATTAATTATATATAAAATCTTATATATAATATTATATATAAAACCTTTACGTTGTTCAGGATAATGTGCTTACAAACTGTCAGAACTTTCAAAAACTACACGCTTGTTACCATATTTGATAGCACATAGAAATAATCGCAGCTTTTGCGATTTGAATATTGAACCCTTTCAAATAACGATTTCAGTTTAAAAATGATTCATTGTGCAGGCCTAGTTGTTGAGTTGTATGTTGTTCACCTGTCTGAAATGCGTGGATAAGAGATACGACTCAATCGCATGTCAAAGAAGGGATTTTTAGAAAAGGCACAATGAATTTGTAATCACCACGAACCAATGGTTGCTCAAAGGTGTTTATGTGCCAGATTGAACTCCTCCAGAAGTTTACTTGGCTGACACAAACTTAAAACGAACTTTGTCCAAAATGAAGATTTTTCAGTTTGTTGTATGATTTTGTATACCGTATACCGAAGTATACCGTGGCCTTAACCCTAAACGCCTGTCTAGATCTGCTAAATGACTTATGAGGGCCTTTTAATGCGGCAAAAAGCTGTAAAATACTGTAAAATATCTATTTGTTACTTGTCTTAAAACTGTTACGTTGATGATGAGTTTTATAATTATGCACATAGTTCATTTACTTCATTTTAAGCCAATGGTTTTTCTTAATTTTTTAAGTCAACCAATCGCAATAAAAGCAACGTCTACTCAATTCTTATACTGTAAGTCAACTAATCGCTTTTTACAACGTGTAATGCTAGTCCGTAAATACAGTATTTGCAGTTTCAGTTGTAAACATACTTCGTTTGACTTTTATTTACAT
This sequence comes from Danio choprae, assembly GCA_903798125.1. NCBI lineage: Eukaryota > Metazoa > Chordata > Actinopteri > Cypriniformes > Danionidae > Danio > Danio choprae. The sequence goes on from CAIGQW010053747.1 coordinate 834,824, forward strand.
TTAATGATCACAGTGATGTAAACAGAAATTCCGGGTGCTTTGTTCTCCTTGACTGAAATGTGTGAAGTAAACAACCTGTAAACTACATATCAAACGCAGGTTCTGGATCAGTGGTGGTGCATCAGGACTCACCAGAGACCCCTGCCTCCACAGTGAAGGGGGTGGAGGGAAGAGTGGGGGTGGAGGTGGACTCAGTAAACAGCAGGGGTTGAATTTCTTCCTTGTTTCCAGCAACTGGTTATCTAGAAGAGGGGCAATGAGGTTCATGAAAAGCATGTCAACAAACATTTGGTTGCACTCCACTGCTTTGGAAAAAACTGACTGAAACGCATGACAACTATAGGATACTAATCAAGTGGATAAGAGTGTAATAGTCTAAGATATATTGGCGAATATGTGATGATGCTAAAGATTCTCTCTTAAAAATCTGACGACCACCTTTTGTTGACATATTGAAAAGCATACAGTTTGTATTTTTATTTATTCTTTTGAAGTATTTGGCTATAAAAATGTACACTCAAAATTTGTTTGCTGTTTGTTTAAACTACTTATTTAAAGTACAGTTGAAACAACACATTTATTGAGTTTTTTGGGGGGCAACTTAATTGTTTTATGTTCAATTCATGTAAAAACAATTAAGTTAATTAAATTTTTTTTATTTATTTTTATTTTATTCTAAATTCATACTTTAAATGTGAAACTCTGGTTTAAAATTAAGAGAGCCCTTCAAAATTATCATAAAGTGTAAAGTGTACATCTGTGTACAATTAGTCTTTTAAATGTAATTAATTAAATAAAATAAATTTATTTGCAGAACATTGTTAATATATAAATACATATGTGTGTAAAATATGCATAAACATTTCCCCTACTATTGAAAGCCTGAAAAAAATAAAAGATTTTATTCTGACATATTGCAATTTTCTGCAAATAAATGCTCTAAATTACATTCTTATTAGATTTTTTGGAACACGTTATCAATGGCTTCAAACTTTTTTTCAGTTTTTATGTAATAAAGTGACCGTATAAACCCAATAAAACTAATCAGTTCATTAAAACAGATCAATAATAAATAGTTCAGAAATATGCTAACTTTGCAAAAAAAGCAAGCACTTGCCCAATTAAACCTTTCACTGCAGTACTGGCCGACAAAACTGAAACACAGCCATTTTGCCATTAGAGATAACAACCAGAGATAATTCATCGATGCATGTGGGGAAATTTATTGCAAAATTAGTGTAATGTTTTTAATTCACTCCCATGCTTGCTCCAAATTGCTGACTATAGCATCTGAATGCAAATTCCATTTAATACTTAAGCAAATTCTGCAATTAAAACAAAAAAAGTTTGCTCAAAACACAAGTGCTCCTGTTGTCTGTCTGCACCTGCATTTATCTAACCTGCATAATAATAATAGACAAGAACTTCCTTAAATATTATTTAAACCTTAAATACTTTATTAAACACACGCACGCACACACACACACACACATATATATATATATATATATATATATGCATGTATGTATATATGTATGTATATATACATACACATAAAATTATTTAACCATATCATTATACTACTCTCAAAAAATGATGTTTGCTGTTTGTTCAAACTATTTAAAATGAGCTGAAACAACATACTTGAGTTTTTTTTGACAACTTAATTGTTTTATGTTCAATCCACTTACATTTGTAAAAACGAACAAATTAACCTAATTCCTTCATGTTGTCGATTGTGTGGAACCCAACATTTTTTACAGTGTAATTTGCACATGCAAACAAACTCTGCACTCGCAGGAATAAAAAAACAAACAAACAAACAAACAAACAAATAAACAAGTGCAAAATATAGTGACGTCTTACCTGTTGGAAAAGGGAAAACGTCATCCACGAATGAGAATGATGATACATAGCAGAGGAGTTGAAAACATAGTCCAAATGTGAAGAGAATCATGCTGCCGGCTTGCGCTCTACCTCCAATAGCACCCAAGACTGATATGAAGCAGTCCAGCCCTCCTCTCTCTCTCTC